>CM064910.1:30932640-31215743 GCA_032727855.1 Quercus ilex subsp. ballota | reverse complement strand
CTTCGATGTTGTCATGGAGGCTTTAAGCCGTATGTTGGATGTGGGCAGCAGCTACTGGACAGTTTTTCGAGTTTCTATATAGGTTCTACCCCTAGTAACTTCAATGAGGGTGTCCCATCTTTTATTTGCAGATAACACTCTTATTTTTTGTAATGCTGACCCTAATCAGTTAGTTACTCTAAAGGAGATTCTGACTAGATTTGAGGAAGCTTTAGGTTTAAAAATTATCTTTGGGAAATCAGAATTGGTACCAGTTGGAGAGGTACACAATCTAGATGTGTTGGTGGGGCTGTTGGGTTGTAGGGATTCTTCCCTTCCTTTGAAATATTTGGGACTTCCCTTGGGCGTTAAATTCAAGGAGCTATCAATCTGGAATCCTATATTAGAGAAGAGGGAGCGAAGACTAGCAAGATGGAAGAGGCTTTATTTATCTAAAGGGGTAAGGTAACTCTTATTAAAAGTTCCCTCTCCTCCTTACCTACTTATTTCTTTTCCATTCTTCCTGTACTTGGGAAGGTTGCTAATTGCATGGAGAAGTTACAGAGAGATTTTCTTTGGAGTGGTAGTAGTGGGGATGCTAAATTACACCTGAAATGGGCTAAGGTTTGTAAGCCAATGCAGGTGTGGGGGCTAGGTATAAGACAATTGAGAAGTTTAACCTTGCCTTGCTGGGAAAATGGTTATGTAGGGTATGATAGGTTATGTGTTGGTTTGGTGGGAGGATTCATTGGAATTTTCATTTTTGTCATTCACCACAGGATTGGGAGGAAGATTCTTTTGACAGATTTATGGACACAGTTTAATCTTTGAAAGTGCATGGAGTTGGCCCTGATAAGGTAATTTGGATGCCAGTAAGGAGTATTGAGGTTAGAGGTTTTTATCTTTCTTTCTATTCTCCTACTCTTTCTTTCCCTTGGAGGTTGGTGGTGGCAATCGAAGGTTTCTCCAAAGGTGGCTTTCTTTTCATGTTCAGCTTCTTTAAGTAAGATTCTTACAACTGATAACCTTTGCAAAAGTCAAATTTTTGTTCTTTACTGGTGTTACATGTGTAAGAGATGTGGGGGATTCGGTGGATCATCTTCTGTTTCATTTCCCTATAGCTTTTGAGCTGTGGTCTTTGGTGTTTTGTTTGTTTGGTCTTCATTGGGTTATGCCTCATAAGGTAATTAAGGTGTTTGAGTCTTGGCAAGGTAAATTTGGACGACATTGCCAATATAGAATTTTGGAAAATTGTGACGCATTGCTTGATGTGGTGTATTTGGAGCGAACGAAAGGCTAGATGCTTTGAGGGATGTGAACGGTGTTTGCTAGAGATTAAGTCCTTTTTCTTACATACTCTTCTTGTTTGGAGTGTGGCATTGCTGCATTTTTCTTGTTTTTTCTCTTCCTGTTTTACTTGATCATTGTAATTTTTGTTCTTGAATTATGCCCCCATCGTACATCCCCAATGTACTCAGGTTGGCTAATTTTTCTTAATAAAGTTTTATGTTACCTATCAAAAAAAAATATAATTCTGTTATTTATCAAAAAAAAAAAAAAATTCTATCTTATAAATCCTTAGTTTAAAACACAAGCAAGCACATACAAGGCTAAGAGAAACTACTAGAAACCCTAGACTAAACTTAATCCTAATAAGCCTAATCTCGATTGCAGGCTGCACGTAAGAAAAGTTGTTGGTTCAATTTTTATGAAGTTTTACTAAAACAGGGGTTGTTAAGTAAGTCCATATTTTCTAGAATGAGCTGCACAAGAGACCCATGAGTCATATTTTATGTTTTTAGTTCTTTTTCTATTTGGTTTAGAAGTTCATAATTAATTTTATTTCTTATTAGGAGTCTGATTCTTTCTATGAAAATATTCTTTAGAAAGTCCTAATCTTCTAGGAAACAATTTGGCAATTTAGTCAATAAAATTGGGGATAGAGCTTTAAGGGTGTAATTGCCTTCATATTATTTGTTTCTAGTTCAATTTACTGTTGTAACGCCAAACAACCATCAAATTCCCTCAAGATCCAATCTTTATTCACCTAACCATATTTGAACCCTTCAACAATAAACCTCATTCAAGAATCCTTCAAGGTCATATTGGAATCCTAATATAGTGTCGAATTTCTAAAGATCCAACATCAAAATTGGGTATCAGAGCCCATTAAAGCTTATATACTCCATCAACCACTTAGGACAATGAAACACTTTTGGACTTGATTTATTTCATGTATGATCTAACAACTATCACGTAAGAGATGATAGAAAAGACTTGACAGACAGTTAGACACTATTTAAACATCTACAAACAATTTTAGGCATTGACACTCTCACTATTGCAAAGAATGGCATAAGTCTTTGAAGAAGTATCTTGCATGACAGTTTGGTTCCCATGCTGCCTAGCTTATACAAATTAACTGCAGATTGGCATAACTTCTAGCCACCACTATTGCATAAATTTTAGGCTACAACTTATTCAAGCACGATTTTAGATTACATGGTCCAAAATCTCCAGCCAATATGTATTGAAAGAAAGGAAGAAATCAAATGATTAGAAATATGTATTACTGTTACAACATAATATAGTATATGCACACCTTCTCGACATAAAGCCCGAAGATACAAGGATAGTGGATCCCCAAAGTTTCCTTCATTATGTAAAACTCTAGTTCCGCCTTCAAAGCGTTTAAGGGCACGAAAATGCCGAATAGCTTCTCTTACAACACAATACTTGGTAAAGCACTCCACCAACAGCCTGAAAATGAATGCATAATGTTATCTACCGATTATTGGAATTAGAAAAGAACAAGAGTTGAATTTAAGATAGTATCAAAAAATCTAAAACGCATACAGCTTTTAGTTCTATATTCATGTATTTCTAAGCAGACAAAAAGAAAATTTTGGCTCCATGTAGCAAAAGGCAGAGAGCAAAGAAAAATTATTTCAGAAAAACCAGTTGCGTAAATGCATATTTGGTCTCAAGAGCACCAGGAAAGATGAAGAAGCCACCTTAAATTAAGGTAAACTATATATGCATCTCTTGCCAAGAATTTTACGACAGTGGTTAGGGTCACAGCTTATGCTTTCCAAGATCACTTTGAATAAACAACACTATGCATTGTGCATGTTGCTTATACTTTTTTTTACTTTGTCCAAGGTAGACAGAGAAGCTTCATTGCCACCTCTCACCTAACCAAAGAACAATCATGCTATACCAGGTTACATGCAATTCTAATAACAGAACACTAATCACAGGCAAATAATTTGACCATTCTTGTATCTGAATTCAAAAATGCCCCACAGGTATTGCTAGAAAAGGAACTAGGAAAGGAAACTAGGATCCCTTCCCGAAAGGATTTGATGTTTTTAAAGAAAGTCAGATATTACTTTAGGAATCCTATACTCCAAGAGTCAATCATCGATTATTGAAGGAAAAGAGTCAACTGTTATACCAACAGAATCAGGGTAACACCTTGACAACTTATATTATTGAACTCAATAATTCTAAACCTAATTAATGAACAATAACCATTTTTATGGAGCAAGCAAGCTCATCCATAACCAATAAAAGAGATATGGACTCATTTTTAATTGCATGATATTGACTATTATTATAGTCAAAGCTCATCAACTAACTATTATTGCAACAACTCAGTTGCAGTTTGTTCAAATAGACACATAATCGATGGCAACAAAAACCCTACTCAATGTTTATGTCTCAGGTAACAAGAGTTAACCTATTTCAAAAATAATAAGAACAACAACAATAAAAATTTATTAAACATGATCTCATTTAATATATATTTATTAAACATGATCTCTAAGATAGGAAAAATACAAAATAATATAAATTTCACGTAAACGATTTACCTAAGTTTCAACTGAAAAAGGTTTCCTTAAGATTAAGATTCATAGAAAGAGGCTTGCTTACGCGTGGGTCTTCACATTAGGCTGCAAACGCTTGTGGTCTTCAACCATCATTCCTAGTAACTCAGCAACATCTTGCACCCTACAAGTACGTTATAACAAAACCACAAGATAATGTATGTTATACATTAACTTGAAATTTTCATATTCAAAACATAGAAACTAAAGCAAGCCAATAAAGATAACTTTCTAGAGAATTTTTTTTTTTTTTGGATAAGTATAACTTTCTAGAGAAAATACTCTTGAACTGTGCTTTTTCATGCAAAACTAAAGCATAGACGTCATTAATTCTCAATTAGATAATACAAGAAGATTATATAATTTGCAGGTAGTTTTCTCGCTCTCTCTCCTTTTTTTCTTTTTCTTTTTTCCTTTCATGTAAAAGGAATGTGGAGATCTTTGTTTAAGAATTTTCATTCTTCAATAAAAACGATTGTTTTCATTTGCTAATCTTGAATCTCAGTATCTGATTTCGTATTAGAAATAAGAGTAGTGCTCCAGAGGCCTTGTAATTTCAACTAGCAGCAGCTAGCACCAAGCATTGTTGCAACAGGATCATCAATCAACATTTTTATTGTGGATATTATTGAGTTACTTTTCTTAATGGAAGGATATTCTTAAAGGCAATTACAATTTACAACATTCATAGAGGTCACATAATTATTTTGTACGATGGCTTATCTTAATTACTTGCTATGATGGCAACTTTTAATTACCATTACATATGTAAAACAAAATAAAAATAGTTCTGAGTTTTGACTTGACATAAAAATGAGATGGGACCCACCTGATAATTTGATTCGTCTTAGTGTTCCCTTTTTGACGATTATAATTTACTTGTATTCATATCCATTCACGCAAACCAAGCATTCTTCTTGGTAGACACGACTGTTGTGCCAGTCTATGAGTCTAAGACCTTCTGCAAAATTGGCGGGGTAAACTATTATGCAGTAAGGGATTGTGCAGTGCCAAATGCCATGCCCATCTATGAACTTTTGTCCAATCCAATTTAAAATCATGAACTATGTGTTAGATAGCCCCACGTCGCTCAAAACCAATAGCACTTATTGCTTACCAGTAAATTTGTACATGTAATAAATTCAGTAACTCTCACCCTCTAAATTCATAAATGACGTAAGAAAGAAAAAACATTTCTAACCAAGTGATACTTCTACCCTTTAAATTGGAAGGGATTTAGGGAGAAAACGGAAGGTCGGAGGATTCTGCAACAAGGGAAGGGTAGTAGGCAAACCACTGAGTATTTGTGCCATTAATAACCGGAAAATGAGAAGAAAAATGTTTAACGTGTAAATTATATGACCTTCAACTGATTTACCTTTATCTAAGAATATTCAAATTGGAAAATCCTAGAGAGTAATAAGCAATTGATAAAATGAATAGAATGAACCCTGAGAAATGAGCACGGTCAAGGGCAGAACTAGAATTTTGTGAATGGAGGGCCAAAATAATAACAATATAAAATTGAACCAATTTAATGGTGTCATACATGAAATATGAAGAGTTTGGGGGGCTAACCATATTTCTTTTGAAAATTTTAGGAAAATTTAGGGGTAAAAATCTAATATTTGAGAAGTTTCCCCGGGGGGCGGGGGTGCCAACCATATATTTTTTGAAGAATTTAGGAAATTTTAGGTATAATTTTATAATATTAGAAAAGTTAGGGGGGCTCTCTTCTAAGTGGGTCCGCCCCTGAGCACGGTCAAGCAAGATTGTCAAAATCGCGATCCGAATCGTAAAATCGCACGATTATATGATCCCACCTCAACAAAAATATTAAAATCGTAGCAGGATCGCAAAAATGTTAGGATCGTAGGTAGGATCGTGTAAGATCGTATAGGATCGTAGGATTGTATGGGATCCTATCGATCCTACCATTTGGCTTCTTCTTTTCTTTTTCTTTTTTTCTTTTTTTAAGTGGGCTTCATTTGGGTCATTTGGGTAAGTCCAGTATGATAATCCACGGTCCACCTAAAGGTCCTAAACCCACAAGCCCATCAGAACCCAATAATAAATTGAACCAAATTTACCCCTATCTTAACATTAACTCTCAAAAAAACCTTTAGTATTAAGTTAAACATTTTCAAAACCTAAATATTTTAGAAACACTAAGCTCCAGCAGACCAGCACCTCTATCCCGTGCCTCCACAGTGCTCTGTCAAAAACCCAACCCCTCTCAACCCTCTGAATGGTGAGCCATCGCTGCCTTTAAGCTTTCTTAAGTTTAATGTTTTAAAAAACAAAACCTAAAATATTTAGAAACATTCAGTGCTAGCACCCCAGTCGGCGCCTCCTCAATCCTCTGTCAAAAACCCAGCACCTCTAGCCCTCTCAATGATGTTGCCGTGAGCCATCCCAACGCTGCCTTTAAGCTTTCTGGTAATTTTTTTTGGTAGTTAGTAGTTTATCATTTATTTGTACTTTGATAGCTTGATTCCAGATTGTTGTGTTGTGTATATGATTTTGACAAAGCTTTTAAGGTTTTTATTTTTCTATTTTGTTAACTAAATTAAGTAAAATTTGAAAAATTATGAAGCAGGATCTTCAGTATTTGATTCTTTGAGAAATATTAGAAAACACAATTAGTTGTTTAGAATTGCACACAACCTGTTAGATGAATTTTCTGTGTGATTTTTTGAGCATGCTCTGTATCTTTGTGTCTTTTTTTACAGCTCTAGTACAAATATACAATGTCTACTTTGGTTAGAAAGAAAATTAAGCGAAAAAATGCACCAGGAAATAAGTCTGACCTGGGATGGGAACATGGTGTTGAAGTAGGTTCAAGGCAAGTTCAATGTAATTATTGTAAAGAAATTCATAGTGGGGGTATATATCGGCTGAAGCATCATTTAGCTGGGACTAGGAAAAATGTTTCAGCTTGTCCTAGTGTGCCAAAAAAGGTGAGGGAAAAATTTGTGGCTCTTTTGTATGCCCAAGCTGAAGCATCTATAAAAAAGAAAAGGTGGTATACTATAGAAGAAAAGGATGATGGCAGTGATGATGAATTAGTTGAAGTACAACAACTAAATTCATCAAAATGGAGGGGCAGACACATAGGCTCCATGGATAAGTTTGTTACAAAAAAAAACAAGCAAGTAACAATGAATCGTGTGTTTAAAAAAGGAGAACGTGATCTAGTGATCCAACAAATTGCTAGATTCTTCTACACTAGTGCCATCTCTTTTAATTGTGTCAAAAATCCGGAGTTTCTACAAATGATTGATATGATTTCAAGATTTAGAATTGGCCTCAAGCCTCCTTCCTATCATGAGATTAGGGAGACATGCTTGAAGAAAGAGGTAGATTTTACACAACAAATGCTTGAAGAATATAAGGTTGAATGGAAAAAAACAGGTTGTTCAATTATGTCTGATGGCTGGTCTGATAAGAAAAGGAGATCCATCTGTAATTTTTTGGTAAATAGTCCCAAAGGAACCATTTTCCTATACTCTATAGACACATCTGACATATCTAAAACAGCTGAAAAAGTTTTTCAAATGTTAGATGAAGTTGTGGATAGGGTTGGAGAGGAGAATGTTGTACAATTGGTGACTGACAATGCTGCAAACTACAAACTAGCTGGAGAGATGTTGATGCAGAAGAGAAAGTACTTGTTTTGGACTCCATGTGCTGCCCATTGCTTGGATTTGATGCTTGAGGATTTTGAAAAAAAGATTGAGGACCATAAGTACACAATTGCAAAGGGGAAGAAGATTACAACGTACATATATTCTAGAGCTATGCTTTTAAATTGGTTGAGGGATTTCACTAAAGGGAGGGAATTGATTAGACCTGCTGCTACTAGATTTGTAACATCATTTTTGACATTGTCATGCCTTAATGAGTTCAAAGGAGAATTGATGACAATGTTTTCTTCTGAACAATGGAGGTGTAGTAAATTTGCAAAAACAAAAGAAGGGAAAAGAATTCATGCCATAGTTATGGATAACAACGGCTTCTGGCGACTTGTTGTCAAATGCTTGAAGGCTGCAATACCCCTTTTAAAGGTACTTCGCATGGTTGACTCTGATACACCTCCAATGGGATTCATTTATCTAGAAATGGAAAAAGCAAAAGAAGAAATACAAAAAAATTTCAATAATGTTCAAAAGAGGTAACCATTTTATTTATATCTTCCTTAAATTTACATTTGTTTTTAATTCATTAGCTTATTAAATATAGTTTTTTTTTTTTTTAATATAATATCCACTATTTTAAATTGTAGTCACAAAGAGATATGGGATATTATTGATGATTGATGGGAAATGCAACTTCATAGGCCTTTGCGGGATACTATTTGAACCCTTCTATTCATTATGATCCTTCTTTTGATCCGAGTTCAGATATTAAATTAGGACTGTATACGTGTCTTCAACGAATGGTTCCAGAAGTTAGTGATAGGAAAAAGATAGATGTCCAACTTGAAAAATTCAAACAAGCAAAGGGACTCTTTGGTATTGAAGCTGCCATACTAGCCAGAAATACTAAACAGCCAGGTAACAATTTTGTTTTTCATTTTTTGTTTTACATTCAAATTCATCTTTATTAGTTGTAGATTATATTCTTAAGACTAAGATATTATAATTCATATATGTATCAGCTAAGTGGTGGGACTCATATGGAGATGACTGTCCTAAATTGAAAAAATCTGCTATAAGAACATTGAGCTTAACATGTAGCTCATCTGGTTGTGAAAGAAATTGGAGTGCTTTTGAAATGGTAGGACCAAATGACTTTGGTATATTATGACAAGATGATTTTCCATTTTCTTTCCTAGTAAAAGTTTGTTTCTTCCCCCCTCCCCTCTATTTGAGAATTCTCAATTAAAATTGTTACAACTATAGGTACATTCAAAAAGGAGAAATCGCTTACACCAGAAAAAAAATGAATGACTTGGTCTTCGTTATGTACAACTTGAAGATAAAAGAGAAAAGAGCTAAACCATTGAGTACAAAAGAAGAAATTGGTTTGGAGAATTTGTCTTCTGATGATGAGCAGTTAGCGGCAGATTCAGAAGATTCAAAAGATGATAGTGCAGATTTTGATGAAGTCAATGAAGGTATTAATTTATAACTTTAAAGCCATCCTTTATAGCTAATATTTATACAAGTTACCTATGTATAGTTTGAATGTGTGACCACTAATCACTAATTTATATTTGTATACTTTACTTATCAAAAAAATTTGTATATTTTGGTTATCAATGTTAGGTGATGATGAGGTTTCAAGAGTTGCTGCCAAAGGAAAAAGTGTGCTAGTTCATGATGTTAGTGATGAATATCATGAGAATGATGATGGTTCTAATGATGATGATAGTGATGGGCCCCCACCTAGATTTGAGAGAGTTAGGGATTTCAAGGATTACGCCATAGATGTTGATACTAGGAAGGATATAGATGATTATATGAGATATGACAATGACAGTGATTAGTTTAGAAGAACCTTACAATGAGAATTCTCTTTTGAATTTCATATTTGCAATTAGCTATTTTACCTTAGATTGAGAATTCTCTTTTGGATTACATATTGTAAATTTGTAGTTAGCTAGTTTTTATATGCTAACTAGCCTAACTTATTTTGGATTTGGAACTTAGAATTTGGAAAAGATTTTCCATATGTGTAGATAATATTTTGGTACTTAGTTGCTAATTAAACATGTACTAAACTTTTTAGATACATTATATCAAAAGTTAAATATATTTTGTTTCGATAGAATGACATAAGAACAATGTAATGTGTGCAAATTACATTTTATTATGCAATTTGTTTTTTTTAATGGATAGATTCATATTTTAAGTAATTATATAACATACAAAGTCACCATCAATAGGTTTTTTTGCTTAAAATTTAAAAATAGGTAGGATCTTACGATCCACAATCCGATCCTACGATCCACAATCCTACCTACCTCCCACGATCCTACGTAGGATCCCGATTTTGACAACCTTGCGGTCAAGATGGAGTAAATTGACATTGTAAAACAATCAGTATATAACAGTAAGTCTGGAGGAAACTCCAATACACCTGTTGATCCAACAAAAAGAAGGAATCCGAAAACTTGATCGTGACAATAAGTAATTAACCGAAATTTGGCACATTGGTAGGAGTTCCATGTTCTTGGGAACTTAACCCCAAAAATAGGGTTCAATTATTTTATTTTATTTCATTTTCTTCTTTGACAATGATAACGTTGGGAACCTTTCTAAACCCTTTTTACTTGACTAAAGCTAGTAAAATTTAAGGGCAACATATGATTAAGTTTTCATTTCTTGGTTTAATAAAAAAAATTAGGGCTGTCAAAGCACTTGGCTAGGGATTTGACCCTAAATAATTTGAAGAATCAAAACATTGTTGCTCATAAATAAACCAAATCTGGTCTTGCTGATATGCTACTGAAGTACCTGTCATAAGATTCAGCTCTTGTATACGCTTGGATCAGCCAATTATAAGTCTCAGTATCAGGTTTCATAAAATCTGTTATGCAAAAATAATATAATCTGTTATGCAAAAATAATTACAAGTATTTGACACCAGGGGGAAAAAAAGATAATTAAGTACAAACCTTGAACAGTTGAAAACAGGCTGGAGAGTTCATTTAACTAAATTAAACCTACATAATGTAATTATGGAGTCTATTTCAACAATTGAATCAATGAAGTTAATATTGCGGAGGTTAAATAGATGATTACATATTATTCTGTTAAACTAATTGGTTTCAAATTATGGATATTGTAAAGTTTCAAAGCCATAAACATTTCCAACTTCCAAGGGAAATAACATAGATTGAATCGGATACTATGAAGCACCAAAGGAAAGAAAAACAGTGTGGAAAGAAGCAAAAGTCAACCAAGAGAGCTTAAAACCCTTTGGCAAACCAAAAAATAAGTGTACAATTTAGTTTTATTTTTCAATTAACAAGTGTCAAATATGTAGCAAACAATTTAAATCGAGGGATGCCCCTTGACCAATTTTTGCTTGTACAATACGTCCAATTAGTTTGATAAAAATTGAACTAATACGAGAAAGCATTGCAACTCTCAAAAAACAAGCACATTCACTGAACCCGCACTAGGCCAATGCATAGGAGAAACCTCCTTGCAGAAGGCATTGGCCGGAACTATTTTAACTAGCGACATTGATTTGCCTTGACATAATTTTTGTTTCCCTTTCCACTTTATTTCCTCTTCAATTATATTTGTTGAGGAATTTCTTCTATCTCTACCCTTTTTTCTATAGGTAAATATTTCATTTATTAATACGTAAAAGAGGCGCCACCCATGTACACAGGATGTATACAACAGGTATACCAATATTAAACACTAAAAGTAAAGCAATCAAACATCTCAGGAAAAGTAACAAAAGAGAACAACCCCAAGGATTTATCCTATATCTCTTCTCTTCTCTTTTTTCCTTTACATCACATGTTCCTTATCAAAGTGGTTTTCTGTAGTGGATCCATTCATAAAGGGGGTAAAGTAGAATAAAAACAACTAGAAAACTACCAATTCATATATATTGTAAAATAACCAAAGTAAATCTTAAGTGCAACACATACACTAAAACGGTCACACCAGTTCCCATGGCAAAAATCTTGTCAAAGTCAGTTAGCAACTGGGCAATCATCATACCATTAATGATAGTGCACTACCGAAAAAGGCATAAGCTTCCCAAACATTTATGAAACAAAGCAATTGCCCTGTAACTAATTCTGAATAAATGAACTGAAGTATGGCTCTATGGGAGGAGATTAGTCCACCAATGCCGCAAATGGGCTGTATGGGGTTAGCCTTTGGAAAAATATACAGGGAAGGTGGAATCTCTACCTTCATCAACTTCAAGGGTGGTGATTAAGGAGTCTTTCCTTGAGTTGCATCATATTGCACAAAATAAGGGAACTAGGAGCGGTCATATGCAATCACACAATCCATTCACTGGGAGTCAAAAATTTACCAGGGAAGCACATGCATGGATACAGGCACGGGTACAAGTACGGATACGGTACAGTGACATGGCAATTTTTGAAAAATTAGGACACTAGTCAGCTGGGATACGTATAATAATAATTTTTTTTTTTCAAATTTTACAAAATTTGTTTTATAACAAAAATTTTATTTGTTTTTAAATAATTGTTAATAATTCTTTTGTAAGTATATTAAAGCCTAGCCAATATATATATATATATATATACACACACTTGTATCTATTGTCTACCTAAATAATAATAAAAAAATAATAAAAATTTAACTCATAAAAGAAAATTTTAAAAAGTTGGCTTAGGACACACGAGCAAAAAAAAAAGGGCAAAAGGGGGAAATATGAATTTGGATCTGTCCTTCAGTCCTTCCTGTGTGAGAAGAAGAAGAAGAAGAGATCTGTGATGAAGAAGAACAAGAACATCTGCAAAGAAGAAGAAGAAGAAGAAGATCTGCGATGGGCTGGGTTAGTTAGTCATTTTTTTTTTTAACGAAGCGTGTCCCGACCGTGTCTCGGAAGTGTCCAAGCTATGTCCAAGCCATATCCAATTATTTAAAATAAAAATTAAAAATTAAAAATTAAAATAAAAGCAGCTGGGACACGTGTACAGTCGTGTCCCAGGAGTATCCCGTGTCGCATATGACACAAAACCGAAAATACTTGTGATTAAGGAGGCATCATGGTTTCTTCCCTTCCCGCCCCCCCCCCCCCTCCCTCCCTCCCTACCACACAGCCAACACCTTTCCCTCCTCTGATCCCCTCTCTACCTCTGCCTTAAACCAACCACTTCATCCTTTCCTTGGATTCTTCCCATCACCGTTCCCATTCCCATCCTCTTTTGGTTTTTTTCCTTTTCATCCCTCTTGTCCTCCTCTTTCTTCATCTCTGAACACCCCGTCACCTTCAAACCTGCCTTTACAACCACCGTTATGGCTTAGACCAACCACTACAATTTCACCCACACCCCTTCCCAATAATGTGCCTCCCCCTTTCTCAGCTCTTAAACCTTCTCCTCAGGGCAGAGGGGGCAGTAAAGGTCCTTTTTGCATAGATTCCAAAACCTTTTCTTTCTCTTTTGACGGCAGGCGGGCTGATTCTTATGCTATTCACGAATGTCGTCGGAATATTAATAGTTCCGTGTGGATGAGTTGTAAGGGATTGGAATGGATTCTCGCATGTTTTGCCGATATTCGAGACTGGGTTCCAAGAAAGGATTGCTTGTGCAAATGTTTAAGAGCAAATAATAAGTTGTTCAAATTCTGGGGAAGGTCAAATAAGGCTGGTATTTTTGTGGAGATAGCTGTGTATTACGATGAAGCTCGTCGTGGTTGGGTTTTGATACCTGTGAGCTCAAACCAGTCTGGGTGGCGTTTGTTTTCTAAAGAATTAGATAGATTCCTATCTGGTTCAAACACTGAGTGGGTGGAAGGGAGGACATCTGATGAAGTTGTTGGTGGGGGTCCAACGGATGGTGGTGGACAAAATGGGAAGCAATCTGTCAACATCAGTAACCAGAGGAAGTTAAGGAAATTTGAATTTCCTAGAGCTATTTCGGGACATAACGTGCTGAAGGGTGTCTCTGGTGCTTCAGTTTCTTCTAAAAATGGCAAACCCATGCGTCAGTTTACATTTGAGGTGACTTCTGCTACTTTGGCGCTGAGGGTGTCTATATTTGGGGGGGAAAAAAGAGTGGTTAAGTGGATGAACCCATATCCTCAGCACAAGTCCATTACAGTGGGCCTGTGTTGTTAAATTTTGCACCTGGGCATGAAAAAGCCCATTTAGCTGACCCAAGTAGTAAGGCCCACAGAGATGTTACTTTTCCTTTTGGTTTGGGCATAAGTGGGTTTGGTAATCAGAGTGTGTGTGTGGTGGGTGAGAGCTCAAAGTCACCGATGGAGCCAATGGTGCTTGAGGCTCCCACGACAGGTGGATCGACGTTATCCAGCTCAAATCAAGCTTTGGAGCTTCTCGCACCCATCCCGTCGAGAGCTCTAGGATACCCAGTGGCTGGAAAAGCCTTGACGCCTTGTGGTAGCTTCGACCCGGTGGTTCTCGCCTCCATTAAGGCGGGTTTCTCTATGGGCTCAATCTCCAATGCCGAGGTAACTCTTGGACTAGGCAATCATGATTCTGGGACCACCGGTGTTATGGTGGGTAGCTCGGCATTGGTGGCAATTGTGGTTCAAAATCGTTTTACTCTCCTCTCTCTAACCTGGGTAATTGGGTTGAAGATGAGTATGTGGAAGGGGAAGATCATGTTGAAGATCAGAGGTGTCACCACCATGTTCATAGGACGCAACAAAGGTCAGTGGGTTCTATTGGGGATTTTCAGTCAGTTTCTAGGCTTCACCTCTTTCCGTGGGAGCCTAGTGAAGGGTCTGACCATAGTGGTGGAAGTGGAGAGAGATTTTTGTGTGTTGGAGTGTGACCCTCTGTCTCGGTGGGAACCCAATGATCTCAAAGAGTTGGCGTTGGTTCAGGACTCTATAGAAGGAACTCAGGTGACGGAGTCAGGACCACCGTCGAATTGGGTGTCCCAATTGATGAAAAATTTCTGCAACATGGTGAGGTTCCCTATCGTGAAACACGAAACTCAATGTTTGGCTCTGTTTCGCCTTTTGGAACAAGAGTGTCTCAAGGTGATTGATGTTGGGGTGCCCAAGCGACCGGCTAATTTAGGGTCACAAGGTCTCAGGGAGCTTAAGGGGCTTATCTCTAATGTTAATTACGAGGATGTCTCTTCTAGGAGTAGGAGCAGAGTTTCTTTGACTACTGTAGGGGTTGTTGGTAGTTGTAAATGACACTACGACTACTTTCTTGGAATGTAAAGGGACTTAACAATCGCCAGAAGAGAGAGGTTTGTAAGAATCTTCTAAAAGATTGGAAGTGTGATACTGTTTGTTTTCAAGAAACGAAAGTATCTTCTACTGATGTTGCTTTCATTCAGAGTTCATGGAGTAGTCCTTTCATTGACTAGGCTGTTTTGGACATGGTGCAAATTTCGGCCGCGAGGGGGAGGGGGTAAGAGGGTTTTTGAAAAATTGGATATTATTGTTGGACAGATTTCTGTCAGTGTCTTACTGAAAGGAGTGGTGGATGACTTTTTTTGGGCTTGTACAGGTGTGTATGGCCCCAATGATGATGGACAACGGGCTGCTTTGTGAGAGGAGTTGTCTCAGGTGCGTGCCAGATGGCCCATGGCATGGTGCTTAGTAGGTGATTTCAATATCATTAGGTACCCAAGTGAAAGGCTTGGCTGTGAGTCGTTTAGTCCTACTATGTTTGCTTTCTCAGACTTTATAGAGAATAATTCTTTAGTTGATTTACCTTTAGAGGGTGCTTCCTTCGCTTGGTTTAGAGACTCTGGTCTTCCCTCTATGTCAAGAATTGACAGGGCTTTGGTTTCTCTAGACTGGGAGGAACATTTTGAGAATGTATCCCAAAGGGTGCTTCTTGGTGTTATTTCAGACCACTGCCCACTTCTGTTGGAAGCTGGTGCTGTTCGTCATGATCAAAGTGCCTTTAAATTTGAAAATATGTGGTTGAAAGCTAAGGGTTTTGTTGATAGAGTTCAACATTGGTGGAATGGGTACAGTTTTGTGGGTTCACCAGGTTTTATTTTGGCTCAAAAACTGAGGGCTTTGAAAGCTGACTTAAAAAAAATGGAATAGGGAGGAGTTTAGTGACTTGACTCTTAGGAAGAAAATTTTGTTGACTGAACTGATGGGTT
The DNA here is from genome assembly GCA_032727855.1 of Quercus ilex subsp. ballota. Taxonomy (NCBI): domain Eukaryota; kingdom Viridiplantae; phylum Streptophyta; class Magnoliopsida; order Fagales; family Fagaceae; genus Quercus; species Quercus ilex. Next base: position 31,200,107 of record CM064910.1, on the reverse strand, counting down.
TAGATGCGAGAGAGGAGTTGCTGGGGCTTTCGGGTGAACTCCGTCGTATTCAACTCAAAGGAGATATAGAACAGTTGGCTTCCCTAGAGAAAATTTCCTGGAGACAAAAATCTAGGGCTTTGTATGTGAAGGAGGGAAATAATAATACTCGTTTCTTCCATAGATTAGCAAACTCTCATAGAAATGCTAATCAAATTAAAAGGATCGAGGTGGATGGTGTTCTTTATGAGGATGAGACGGAGGTGCGCTCTCAGTTAGTTCTCTTCTATCAAGAGTTGTATAAGGAAATTGATTTGGGGCGCCCTACTATGGATGGTTTAGATTTTTCTTGTATTGTGGAGAAGGAGAGGTTGTCCTTAGAAAAGGAGTTCACGAAGGAGGAAGTTATCCAGGTCTTAAGGGAGATGGAGGGTGATAAAGCCCCTAGGCCTGATGGTTTCACCATGGCTTTCTTTCATAATTGTTGGAGTGTTGTGGAAAAGGACGTCATGGATTTTTTTGATTTTTTTCATGTATTTGAACGGTCCTTGAATGCTTCGTTTCTCACTTTAATCCCTCAGAAGTGTAATGTTGTTAACATTAAGGACTTTCGCCCTATCAGTTTGGTGGGCAGTGTGTACAAATTGTTGTCCAAGGTGTTGGCGAACAGATTGAGGGTGGTTTTGGATAATCTCATCTCTAAGACTCAGAATTCTTTTGTTGGTGGAAGGCAAATTCTGGATTCAGTGCTCATTGCAAACGAGTGTCTGGATAGTAGGCTGAAGAGCCGGGTTCCAGGGGTGGTTTGCAAGCTTGATATTGAAAAAGCATATGACCATGTTACCTGGGAGGCCTTGTTTTATCTGTTGGACCGAATGGGTTTTGGGTTGAAATGGAGGGGGCGGATTAAGGCTTGTGTTACTTCTGTCTGGTTTTTAGTCCTGGTAAATGGATCCCCTGAAGGTTTCTTTGGAAGTTCTCGTGGGTTGAGACAAGGTGACCCACTATCCCCTCTTTTGTTTCTCTTGATAATGGAGGCTCTAAGCAGAATTTTGAAGAAGACAGAGGAGAATAACCTTATCCGAGGTTTTCATGTGGGAGCAGTGAATTCTGTTGGTGTGCGGATTTCTCATTTGTTGTTTGCGGATGACACAATCTTATTTTGTGATGCCTCTAGGGATCAATTGTTGTCAGTTGGCGATGACTTGTTTTCAAGCGTTTACGGGTTTGAAGGTTAATATTGGGAAAAGTGAGATTGTCCCTGTTGGGGAGGTGAATAATCTAGTTGAATTGGCTAGTATTCTTCAATGTAGAGTGGGGAGTTTGCCTATGAAATATTTGGTGATGCCGTTGGGAACTTCTTTTAAGACAGCTTCGATTTGGAATCCTATTTTGGAGAAGATGGAAAAGAAACTGTTAGGGTGGAAGTGTCTATTTATCTAAGGGTGGTAGGCTCACATTACTAAGGAGTACTCTTTCAAGTCTTCCAACGTACTTTCTATCTCTCTTCACTATTCCTAAAGCTGTGGCTGATAAAAATGGAACGTATTCAGAGGAATTTCCTTTGGGGGTCTTCTGAGGGGAGTTTCAAATATCCTTTGGTGGCTTGGAAAAGGGTGTGTTTACCTGTTAAATTGGGTGGTTTGGGAATAAGAAGTGTGGCATCGTTTAATCAAGCTTTATTAGGGAAATGGTTGTGGCGTTTTGGGCATGAAGTTACCCATCTTTGGCGGAGAGTAATCTCCACAAAATATGGTGAGGGTCAAGAGGGGTGGTGTACGAAAGCGTGCAGGAGGACTCATGGATGTGGTCTTTGGAGAAGCATTCATGAAGGGTGGGAGAGTTTTTCTAAGCATTTGTCTTTTGTAGTGGGTGAAGGCACCCGTATCCGCTTCTGGCATGATAAGTGGATTGGGGATAATACCCTAAAAGATCTTTATCCTAAGCTCTATGTGTGTTCAGCTGCCAAGGATGCATGCATCTCTGAGGTTTTGTGGACTTCGGAAGGAGGTACTTTTAGAGTGTGGGACTTAAGGTTTTATAGAGCTTTTGAAGATTGGGAGCTAGCTGCATCTTACTCTCTACTTCAACTTATCCATCCTCGTATTCCTTAGGGGGATAGGAGGGATACTCTTTGTTGGCGGCTCAAAGGGGATGGTAAGTTTGATACCCGATCTTATTACCAAGCAATTCAAGGTAATCCGAATTTTTTGTTTCCTTGGAAGGGTGTGTGGAAACCAAAGATTCCTAAGCAAGTGGCCTTCTTCTTGTGGATAGCTGCGCACGATCTATGTTGTATGTGTTGTGATGATGGGGAGTTGGTAGACCATCTTATGCTTCATTGTCCTGTTACACATACCTTATGGTCCTTCATGCTTCAGGCTTTTGGTATTCATTGGGTTATGCCAAGATCGATGGCGGGATTGTTATCTTGCTAGCATCAATGGCTTGGGAAGCATAACTCAAATATTTGGAATTTGATTCCAAGGTGCTTAATGTGGATTATTTGGTTGGAACGAAATCGTCGCTCCTTTGAGAACATGGAGAAGATGTTGGATGAGTTAAAGGTTTTATACCAGCACAGTCTTTTTGAGTGGGCTCGTCGTTGGGGCTTTATTGATTCTTCGTCTCTTTCAGAGTTTATGTTTTCCCTTAGATTATCTATCTGATTTCCTTATCTTTTGTTTTGTTGTTTGTTTTTTCTGTTTCTTGTTGTTCATCATCATGAACAACTTGTACTTTTCATTTTTTTCTCTTTAATAACAGTTCTCTGATTACCTATTAAAAAAAAAAAAATACGACACTGATACGGCACCCAATTTGCCGTGTCCACGCTTCCCAGAATTTTACACAACCAGTCCATGACTGGGAATTGAAGTCAGAGGAGAGGATACATTGTACTGAAGGTCATCTATTCAGGAGGGTTCAAGATTAGATCCTATAATAGAGCCTTAGCCCCTACAGAAGTTGAAAAGTTCCCTTGGAAATGCATTTGGAAGCCTAAAGTCCCAACAAAGGCAGCTTTTCATTCTCTAGGTTGCTTCTTTGGAAAAAAACCTAGCAACAGATAATTTGAGAAAGCATAATATTATTTTAGTGAACTGGTTTTGTATGTGCAAGGGGGATGGGAAACATTAAATCACTTGTAGAGAGTTAAGGGATATGGTATTTGCTCTTTTTGAGGTTCAAAGGGTGATGTAGATTTACTAGCTTATAAGCAAAGGCTGTTTTGGGCAACATTGGAACAGTGAGATATGGAAGGCCACTCCTCATTGCCTGATGCAGTGCATCTATAGGGAAAGAAATGTAAAAAACTTTGAAGGGTGTGCGAGGAGCCGAGGACAGATCTGGAAATTGCATTTCTTTGAAAACTCTATTAGAATAGTTGTCAACATCAGAAAGCTTCTCTTTCTCAAACTTATTAGAGTTTGTTGATCATTGTACTCTTAGAGCTTAGTTGTGATGAACATCTATAATACATTGTGTGTAATTGTTGAATTCTTGTTTTTCCAATACAACTTAGTACTTATAAAAATTAAAAATTAAAAAAAAAACAAATTCATAGCACATAATATCTTCATGTAAAATCACAAACAAAGGAAAAAGTTGTTGCGAACCTTCTCCATATTTCATGTTCTCAAACGTTGCCAAGGCAATTTCAGGTATGCCACAATTAGCCTAAATAATAGAAACAAATGTAATCAGTTTGTTGCAAAATCTGTAACTAAAAAAAACTAGGTCAATTTTGTTATCTAAAAGTTAAGTTATTGTAACACACACATTAAATGAGTTTTTAACCCACAACCTCAGCCTTCAGCCACCCTTGTGGGAGGAGCCAGGAGGAAGTGCCATTTAAGCCAAAGTTCATAAGCAAACAGCTATGCCAATTTTAACCAAGCTGGAATAGTTTACTATAGAATTAAAACATCAGCTGATACTTCTAGTGTTATTCTAACCACCATATTTAGTAGTTCATGAAGATTAGTTTTCCAAAAAAACTGCAATGGGCTGTCCTTGGCTGTACCCAAGGCCCATGACTCTTACTTTATGCTTTGAGTCATTTTCCAATTTGGTTTAGAAATTCTTAAGTCCTTTTTGAAAGTTATAAGTAAACCTGTTCATTCTATGAATAGGTTATTGATAGTAAGATTATTCTAATAAAATCTCAGCAGCTTAATTTATTGTTTGAGGGTGTGATTGCCTTCTCCTACCTAAGTGTGATTGCTTAGGAACCTAGATATGATTGCCTAGTGTTTTATCTATCTTATTTCATGTTCTACTCACTATTTTTGAAACAAAACAACCATCAACATATTCAAGAATTGATATTTTCTTTACCTAAACCCTTTAACCCTATCCTAACATTCTACCAAATTTCTTTATCCTAAAGTGCCTACCAAAACATACAAATGAGCAATATCCTAAAGCATTTACAAATAAGCACAATCATTGCCAAGTTCTGAATGAAAACCCAGGTGTCCTAAATTTAGGTTAGTTTCTTGGGGGGGGGGGGGGGGGGGAAGGAAAAAAGGAAAGTAGCTAAACAATAGAACATAAACCAACACCATAACCAACATTGAGAGAGGTTCACCTGCACACTGAGCAAACAATTGAAATGAAAAGTGGTCGCCATCCGCCCAGCCGCCTCCATTTCATAGGCAATGTCCAATGCATTAGAATGATCCCCAACTTTACAGTCTTCCTCAATTATAAGATCATAAATTTCATCAGTAGCCCTCAGCCCACCTTTGGCTCCCCTCAAAAACACTTTATTTGCATCTTCCAAATGCCTGCTCCTAATAAGCTCTTCTGCTCACAAGATGCACTTCACGAACTTAGATAATAATTCAAATTCAAATGAATAGATATGAATAACCAAAAAAAAAAAAAAAATTGTATTTTATACCAACAAGAATCAGCCACGCCTGGCGAATGTCGTAGTTTAACTTCTCCATCGCTGCAAGAATTTCTAAACCTCTAGTTGCATGACCTTTAGAACCAAACAACCGAATCAGCGCCACAAATGTTTCATGTAGTGGACGAACACCCGCACTCAACTCCCTCCTCAGCGATTGCATCTACATTCATGGAACAACAAAAATTCAATTTTCAAATAACAACAATAACAACAACAACAAACCTTAGTTGCAAATAATAATAGTAATGATAAGGTTAAAAATCAATTTAGTCTCTTGACTTTTACTTCAATTATCAAACTAATCCTTAAGGTTTAATTTTATTAATTTAGTTCCTCACTTTATCAAAATAAGTCAATCTAGTCTTCCAAAATCTGTTAACAAATGAAGCCATTAACACTTTTTTTTTTATAATAAATACTCATCAAGCAACAATATCAATTAAATGACACATTTTATGAATTTTTTCAATTAAATTTTAAATTAAAAACATAGAATGTTTAAACGGCCTCGTTTACCAACATATTTGGAATGAAGTACCATATTGACTCAAATTTACAAAGTGAGATACTAATTTGACAAAAAACACAACTTAGTAACTAATTTGACAATTGAAAAAAATCGAAGCAAAAGTCCAGAGACTAAATCCAATTTTAGCCTAGTCACAATAATAATAAGAACAATAGTTGCTACCGGCACTACAAAATTTGTCACCATAATGTGTGACCCAAATTGCAATCAGAATATATCATTATTAACAATATCAGTTAATCCTACAAATTTTACACTAAGTAATGTGAATTCTGTAAACAAGTATTATCAACAAGAAATAGAAATGGTGGCAATGCATACAGCGGCTTCGTGATCGGCATTGAGAGTGTAGGACACGATCAAGGCGTGGAAGGAGCGGGGGGCCGGGGGTGAGGCCGGCGGCAATCATGTCGTAAATCACTTGGGAGACGGCGAGAGAGTCGCGGTCTCTCGCTCTCTCCATGAGCTCTTCCATGAAGATGAAGCGGAGGCTCTTCTCGGCCGCCGATGCCGACGCCAGAGCAAACGCCGACGACGACGACGACGAATCATCGCCCCTCGAGAGCTGATGCTGCGGCTTTCGCCTTCGGGTTTTTTTCCGCTTCTCCGGAGAGGAGACTGCGGAGGAGCGAACGGTGAGGAGAGGCTTTGGAAGGAGAAGGGAAAGGAGGGGAGAGGGTTTGGAGAGGAGAGAGGTGTGGGTTGAGAAGAAATGAGTGGAAGACATTGAGAAAGGGTTCAAGAGTTTCAGGATTTTGGAGAGAAAAAACAGGGTTTTTGAGAGTGGGGGATATGGGAGTTTTTGAATTTTGGGAGGAAGATGATAAGGCAACATGAACCGCACGTGCGGTGTATCAATTAGGCAAAAATATTATTTTAGTTTGTAAATTTTATTAAAATTTTCTTTTTCCATACTTAATTTAATTATGGGACAAAGTTTTGTTACAACTTTATTTAATATTTTTTTATTAGATGTGAATTTTTAAAATTCTATCATTGTATAATATTTTTTTTCCTTATATCTTCCACCAGTTCTATGTTTGCAAAATTTTCAGAAAATCAAAAATTAATAATTATATCATCAATCAATGTTTAAATTTCAAATTTTTGTAATCTAAAATTATGGATAAAAAATAAGTTTATGGATCGAATAGTAAATAACATCTAATTGACAAGAAATTCGACATGCATGTTAAGAACATAAGAAACATACAATATAGCAGTTATGTAGACATATAAATTTTTTTAGTGGTTGTTGTAGCCATTGTCCTTGATTTTATAAAGTGGTTTTTTTTCAATAATTTAAAGACCAGAAAAAAGTGAAAAAAAAAATTTTATAGCTTTTAGGGATAAAAAAAATATTTTTTAAAGTTTAAAAGTAGAAAGAAAAACATCTTCAGTGATTTAGAGACAAAAAAATAACTTTCAATAAAGTATAGAGAAGAAAATAATATTTTATCCTATTGACAATTAAGTGTTAATCATTATATAATAATTTTCAATGACCCTTTTTGATAAAGTTCAAATTTTAAATAACTAATGTATCTTTAGCTTATTATTTTTTCCAAAACGAGACTTGAGTTTTAGGTTTCAACCCAAAGAAAGAGAAAAGTCTCGAGTTTTAGGAAAAGTAGTACTAGTATTTGTATATGCACAAGCGATCCACCCGTTATTAAAAATAAAAAATAAAAAATTATTGAAACTTTATAGTGCTTGCTTGATGTATCTTTTCTTTTTCTTAAGAATCCTTGCTTGGTGTATCTCGTGGGCACACCCTCAAGAAATTGTTTGGTAATGTAGTATGCTTGCTTTCCATATTGGTACAAGGAATGAAATGTTGAATGCACTAATATGTATCAACTAATGTACCACGTGGCCTTGGGAATTTGGGGATAGCAATTTTGCCCCACACCGCCCCCACCTCGCCCCGCGCGGGTTTTCCCTGCCTTACAAAGGTGGTGGGGCGAGGATGGGGCAATATTTTGTCCCCGCACCCCGGGGCGGGCGAAGATGGGTTTAGTTTGTAAATTTTATTAAAATTTTCTTTTTTTGTACTTAATTTAATTATAGGACAAAGTTTTGTTATAACTTTATTTAATATTTTTTTTTATCAGATGTGAATTTTTTAAAATTCTATCATTACATAACATTTTTTTTTCTTATATCTTCCGTCAATTTTATGTTTGCAAAATTTTCAGAAAATTAAAGATTAATAATTATATCATTAATCAATGTTTAATTTTCAAATTTTTGTAATCTAAAATTATGAATAAAAAATAAGTTTATGAATCGAATAATAAATAACATCTAATTGACAAAAAATTCGACGTGCATATTAAGAACATAAGAAGCATACAATATAGCAATTATGTAGACATATTAATTTTTTTAATGGTTGTTATAGCCATTGTCCTTAATTTTATAAAGTGGTTTTTTTCAATAATTTAGAGGCCAGAAAAAAGTGGAAATTTTTTTTTAATAGCTTTTAGGGATGAAAAAATATATTTTTAAAAGTAAAAAGAAAAACATCTTCAGCAATTTAGAGACGAAAAAAAAACTTTCAATAAAGTATAGAGAAGAAAATATATTTTATCCTATCAACAATTACGTGTTAATCATTATATAATAATTTTTAATAAAGTTCAAATTTTAAATAACTAATGTATCTTTAGCTTATTATTTTTTCCAAAACGAGACTTGAGTTTTAGGTTTTAACCCAAAGAAAGAAAAAAGTCTCGAGTTCTAGGAAAAGTGGTACTAGTATTTGTATATGCACAAGCGATCCACCCATTATTAAAAATAAAAAATAAAATAATTATTGAAACTTTATAGTTCTTGCTTGCTATATCTTTTTTTTTTTTCCTTAAGAATCCTTGCTTGGTGTATCTCATGGGCACACCCTCAAGAAATTGTTTGGTAATGTAGTATGCTTGCTTTCCATATTGGTACAAGGAATGAAACGTGGAATGCACTAATATGCATCAACTAATGTACCATGTGGCCCTCGGGAATTTAGGGATGACAATTTTGCCCTGCCCCGCCCCACCTCATCCCCACCCCGCACTAATAAGGACTATAATTGTAAATTTAGTAAACCTTAAATCACTAATATTTAAAGTGAAACACAAGACATGGGATAAAATATTTTTTATTCTAATACCTACTGCTACTACCACTCTCTGACCCTTCTCCCTTCTCTATACGTGTTTTTCAAGTTTCAAGCCAGACTCCACTCCAACGTTGCTTTTTAGGTTCATCTCACTCACTATCTTCCCTTTTGTTTTAGTGTTTCTTAAATTAGTTTTTTTCAATTTAAATTTTGGTTCTTTTTTTCTATCTAAAACTAGAATTTTTGTTTATAGCTATTGAAGAAGCACAGTTGGAAGGAAAAAAGGTAATGGTCTCTTAGTGCTTCCAGTAGGTTTGTTTCTTATCATATTCCAAATGTTTCAATTTTTTTTTTTTTTTTTTTGCACATTGTTTCATGTTTTTCAATCAAATGACTATAATATATTTGTCTCTTGAAAGTTGTTGACATATTTGGCCCCACACTAGGATTTCATTATATATATTGGGTTATATTTGTATTATTATATCCAACTTATTTTTTTCTTTACTATGTGATAGAGTCACAGTTTTTAATAATTATTTGATTGATAATCATAAAGACTTTATCTTTGTTAATGTGGTTAAATACTTATATTTATATCTTTCCATCCACATTATTTTTCCTTGAAATGTGTGAAAGCATCACACAGGGTTTAATTTACTTGAATTTTTTCATAAGTGATTTAAGTTTTTCTTTTACATTGTTCTACATTGTTTGTGTTGGAGATTTCTGGCTTAGGTTTTGGTGTATGTATATTACTTTTTTATGATTGCTAAGTTAATAAATTATCATAAACAATTTTTTTTAGGAATGACTTCAAGTGAAAACAATGGTAGCTCCAATCCATCTATCACACCCATTAACAGCCATCAATCTCCAATGATGGTAGATGAAGATAATACAACCCCCTGTTCAACTCCATTAGATAGACTAGAAGATGCCCAAGCCCAACCTAACAATGAGATAACTGAGGAACGATGGAGGTTGAAATCAATTGTGTGGAATCATTTTAAGAAAATGAAAGTTGATGGGAAAGGCAAGGCTGAGTGCAACTATTGTATGATATTGCTTGAAGGGGGGTTTAAAAATGGTACTAAACATTTGCATGACCACTTAAAAATATGTCCTAGGAAAAATTTTAAGGACATTAGGGATATGAAACAAAAAATTTTGGTGAGGGATCAACATAACGTGGACTCAGTGGCAGGTTTGAATGCTTATCATTTTGATCAAGATGAATCAAGAAAAGAACTCGCTCATATGATCATCTTGCATTACTATCTACTTTCTATAGTTGATCACATTGGCTTTAGAAGATATTCAACTTCTCTTCAACCATTGTTCAAGATGGTTTGTAGGAACACAATCAAGAAGGACATTATGAACATCTATGATTATGAAAGGGAGAAATCAATGCATGAAATAGAAAAGAATCGAAGTAGAATTGCTATTATCATTCATATGTGGACTTCACAAAACAAAAGGTGAGGGTTTATGGTTGTAACGGCACACTTCATTGATGATTTTTGGAAATTACAAAGCTGAGTTATGAGGTACCTTTTTTAAAGTATATATTCATTTTTTTATTTAAATTCTTTTCAAATATTGTATGAACTTATTTCACTGTTAGTTATAATAATTTAAATTTCTTATTTTAGGTTTATTTATGTGCTATCTCCACATACAAAAGAAATGCTTTCTGATGTCCTTCTACAAACCTTGTTGGAATGGAATATTGATAAGAAGTTATCTACTATGACAATGGACAATTGTTGTACCAATGATGCAATTATAATTATTATGCTAGACAAGCTTCAACGTAGTACACTTGTTATGCGTGGATCAATGTTGCATATGCGTTGTGCAACACATGTTCTTAATTTGATTGTTCAGGATGGTTTGAATGTTATTGGATCATGCGTTGAGAAGATTCATGAGAGTGTGAGATTTTGGACTGGATCAACAAAAAGAAGGCAACGATTTACAAATACGGCTCAACAATTACATGTTGAATGTACCAAAGAACTAGCCATTGATTGTAAGACTCGTTGGAATTCTACCTATCTTATGCTTTCTACTGCTATAGAGTATTGAGATATTTTTTTTCGATTGAGCCAAAGGGAGTCATCTTATAAGTGCATTCCAAAAGAGGAAGAATGGGAGATGGCAAGTAGTATATGTGAGAGATTGGTATTGCTTTACAAGGTTACAGAGCTATTCTTAGGTACCTCATATCCTACAGCTATTTTTTTTTTTTCCTGAGGTGTGTGTGTGAAATAAAAATAGCTTTGAATTCTTAGTTCACAAGCCCAAGTGATATGATTAGGAGTATGACATTTAAAATGTTAGAAAAATTTGACCATTATTGGAATGTGATTCATGGTGTTATGGTTGTGATAACCATTTTAGACCCAAGATATAAGATTGAATTGTTGGAATATTATTTTCTTCTTATTTATGGTGACGAAGCTGAAAATGAAATTTAAAGGTTAGAGATACTTGTTATGAAATGATTAGTGACTATACTTCTAGGAGAATGGGTAGAGAAGGTACTCGTGGCACTTGTGTTAGTGAGGATCCACAAGTTGATGACTCTCTTATGGACTTTGAAAGATATCTTAGTCAGAAAAAAAGGGTGAGAATATTAAATTGGAGTTGGAGCATTACCTTAAGGATGATATAATGCCAAGAACTTTGGAGTTTGATATTTTGGCAAGGTGGAAATCTAATGGGCCTAAGTAGCCTACTTTGCAACGTATTGCAAGGGATATCCTAGCCATTCCAGTGTCAACTGTTGCTTCGGAGTCAGCATTTAGCACAAGTGGTAGGCTGCTAAGTCCACATCATAGTAAACTTTATGCAAAGACTGTGGAGGCATTGATGTGTGCTCAAAATTGGTTATGGGCTGAAATAAAAAGTAATCAAATTTACTAGTTATTGTCTATTTGGATAGCTTATTTTTTGTCAGCTTATTTTTGCTTCTATTCATGGGCCCCACTATACTTTTTAGTACTATTCATGGATCCCACTGTACTATTTTAGTTAACTTTAACCTTTATCTACAGTACTTTTAGCAAAAAATTTTCAGTTTTAGCAAAATAAGCGGATCCCAAATAGACCCTCAATCTATTCAATGATTTATGTTGTTGCATTCTTCATTGTACTTTTCAATTGTTTGATTGAATTTGTTTTACTTCTTTTAGGCATTTCATCTATTGTAGATGGAATTGAAGCTAATACATTCCAAAACATCCTTGATGATTCTGATGATGAAAAAGAAAGTGGTGTCACTACATTAGTAGAAAGCGAAAATTATTCTTAAAGAACTAGTCAATTTTTATTTTGTTATAAGACAATGTTTATTTTGTTATGTTAATTTTGTTAAAGAACTAGTAAAGTATCCTTGATGAAATTGTTCATGCAAAGACAATATTTATTTTGTTATAAGAAATTTTGAATTATGTTGTTACGTATTAGACTATTTAAGTACTTGGTTGATTTAAATGCTTGGATTTTAAAACATTTTGTTTTGTTGTGATTTATATTATTGTAGCAAAAAATTTATTTATGTATATAAAATTGTATTAGGGGCAGGACAGGGTAGGTCCCTGCGGGGCCCCAAGGGCAGGGATGGGGCAAGGTAGTTTGCCCCACACCCCAGAGCGGGGCAGGGCCAGGATGAAGATCCCATCCTTCGGCCCCGCCCCACCCCATTGCCATCCCGGACCGGGATGCTTTCAACATTTCAATCCACTATGGAATATGATGGTCATAAGGTCATTTACCATGCTTACACCCAACAAAGTTATGGTTCCCTTGCCTGGCTAAGTGATTTTTCTAAGTTCTAAGTTCTAACTTAATCTTTTACAAGCTTGGATAATTTGATATGATTGTGTAAGGAATGCCTAATATGCATGTATTTAAGTGAGTGAAAAATAATCTCCCTCCCTTGATTTTCCCCTTCACAAAGCTCGATTTAAATGAATAAGAAGAAATAAAATTATTTTCCCTCGAAGTTATGTTTTTTTCTTAATGCTTCTTCCCCTAGAACTTGGTTGCCAACATTAAAACCATGTCTTTTACTCTTGATATTTAAGTCCAATTTTATTTCATTATCTTTTATGTTTGCAAATATTAGAAAAATCTTATCAAGTTTTAAGTGATCCACTACAAAGAGATGCTTATGATCGAAATGAAAAAAATAAAATTATTAAAAAATTTGCATATCTAGTTACTTTTATATGCTTGCACTTGTTATGAAAACATTGTAAGTTGTCTTATTACTACTCTATTTTCATATTACTATTAAAGAACAGTAAGGATTCTATTAGTACAATAATATTTGATTTTCAATTTCATTCCCTCTACTTTAGTTTTATGGAATGAAATTTTGACACATATTTTATCTTCATTTCTGCAACTTCTATTTCATAATATATTGTTAGAGCAGACCAACCAACTCATTTTGCTAGATGTAATCGTCATACATAGCATGGAATTTTCATATACTTAATTATGACTGCAGATTAAAAAATGTGATTGAAAACACATAAAGTACAACAAGGTCATAGTTTATAAATTGCCTTTAGCTACTTGAGCTATGTGAGATGTAAACTTACATTCAGGAGATACTTGCATAGTATCATTAAGAATTGTTTTATGCTTTTATGTTCTTCTTTGAAGATTTCCCCCCTACATTCCTAGTGATTTTTTGTTTTCACTACTTGTGAAGGGTGCAAAAGAATATAGTCTTTCATTTTACAAAATTAAATTGTCAAATAAAACTAGATTGTCATCTATGTTCAAGCACTGAAACATACAAATTGTAGTGGCGATGAGATAATCTTAACTAGGTAGTGAAGTGTTCATCTCATCCTTCTCGCTAAGTATTATTAATTGGTCACTTGGCACCAAAATTAAGAAAATTAAAATGAATATTTGACACAAAATTATAATACAATTTGAGGTTAATTTCAATTAAATTTGGATTCTAATTATCATTTGACTTTAATATATTATATATGATTTCTCGTATAATTATCTTTTTCATAGCAAAGAAGAATAAAAACAAATCTTCATGCTTGTAGATAAGTTTACTAAACACAAAGGTATTTAACTAATGTTCGATTTTTTTTTTTTCATTTTTTTGTTGCTAGTATTGATAAAACATTGAATAAATAAGCTAAGGAAATACTTCCATAGTTATACATAAAATAAAAACATATATTTTATTTTAATCCATAGTTGTTTTGGATTCTATAAGTTTCATATTTATACTAACTCAACTATGAATTCTATAAGTTTCATATTTCTACTAACATAAAGCAACTAACATAAGAACATAGTTTTCAAAAAAAAAAAAAAAAAAAACATAAGAACATAGTTTTGATATGCTCATTGCATAAAAACAAAGGATCACATGCATGGTTCATCCGCTATCTCCATTAGCATATTAGTTATTCTTGTTTAACTCGCTCAGGAGAGACTTGATCTTTTCAATGGTTAATGGCTTCTCATAACACTGATTTTGACCAGCTGCAATAAAATCATTTCTTTCAGAGCTTAAATCACATGAAGTGACTCCCACAATTGTGCTATTGACGCCCATAGCTCGTAGCTCCTTTGTCGCCTATAAATAAAATATAATTAGGGGCACATGATCTTATATGAAGTTATTAAGTAGGAGAAAAAATTGAGATAACATTACTTTTTTTTTTTTGTTGAGAAAGGAGATAACATTACTTGATGTTGCACAAGTTACAAATGTGAGCCTTTATGAGCATTAAGTATATATTATATATAATAATATAAACATAATAGCAATAATAATAATTTAATGATAGTTAATTGTCTAGTAACCTAACTAACATTTTTTGGTGTTTCCAATATAGATGTTTAGGGTTCAAATTTTCCTACCTTAATTATTGAATCAGTAAAAAAATGCATAATGATATGACATAAGAAACAATTTTACATATTTGTTTATGAATAGTTGCTTAATAAGTTGCAATGTTGACATAAATTGTCAAGAGTCTAGTAATTAATTGGCATTACCCAATTCTCCAAATAGAGGGGAAAAAAGGGGTTGTGTTCCACAAATCAAAATTATATGAGTTATTGAAAAATCCAATCAACTATCATTATTTATAATAACAATACATTATTAAATTATTCTTATACTATCATCACTTGTGAACCTAGTTACAAAGATTATGAACTTACATAAGAAAATGCAACCATATATGCTAATTTATTGCTTTTGTTAAGTTCTCTGAATATATGAAAATACATGCATGTCCTTACCTTTGAAGATTATTGTAAGTAGTTTACTTTAACATCATATTTTCTTACAAAAATTTTCCTCAAAAAAAAAAAAGAAAAGAAAAAGAAATCTTATGAAAAATGTGAGGTTCTACTTTGAAAAACATACCTCAAGCCCATTCATGATTGGCATCTCCTTGTCTATAAAAATAATATCAAATGAAGCCCCAGATCGGCAAAGATCAACCGCTTCTTTTCCATTTTTGACCTCTTGAATTTCCTTAGTAAATTTGCTTAGAAGTGCACGATGGATTTTTCTAATGATGGGGTCATCATCCACAATGAGCACAGAAAACTTCTTTTCAGAGCCAATGATTTCCATACTCTTTGAACTTGATGCTCCTTTTCCGAACATTATCTCTCCTCGTTTCAATATTCTGTGGGCAATCAAACTTTAATTTCTCTTAACAATTTAGTAAGCAGTTACAATTATAGCTTAATGTGATATATATATTAAGGAAATTAAGAAACAAATTATTATTTTCGATGCTTAATTTCCTATTTCCCGATGACTAAAGAGCACAATAGTTTTATGAAACAACACATCATTTCATCTCAGTATATTATATATGTAAGTGTAGTGTATAATATATAAGTAGAAATATAAATAATTTAAACTAGCATATCAACCTTAAATAATTTTTATTTATATTATAGAATAATTTTATTTTTTGATATAAGTAGCAAACACTAAAAAGATATATAATGATTTTGCAATTTAAATACCTTTACTACGTACTGATTAGAGCTAAGACCTCAAATTCTATGGTAATGCTTACACCTACAGCTTAGGCTGCTTATATAAGCAATGAATATAACTAATCTCATTTGAATTTTAGAAAGAATGCTAGGTCTTGAAGCTTGTAGGAAGATGAACACTTTGACACGTGCCTTTAGGTTTGGTTAATTAGCTGGAAAGTAAGAAGAGATTTCAAAGATGAAATCTAGTAATTTGGATTGTTTCTGGGTTTTGTAATATGTTGAGATTTATGAAAATCTGAAGAATCCTACTTTTAAAAATGTATTCAACATGTTATTAATTCCATCATTAGAAAGGATGAAAAAATAATGATTTCTATATTTTTATTAATATGAAATCTAAAATGTGGATTCGGCATCCGTTATAAAATTTAATTATATTAAAAGTGATAAAGGTTATAATTGTAAATTTCACATATCCTAAATTCTTACTATTTAAACAAACAAATCAATGCTAACTTATTTAAATGAATGGATATTAAGATTTTTTTTTTTTTTTTTTTTGTGATATTTTCTTATTAAGCACTTGGATAATATTATTAAAGTCATACTAAAAATAAGTTTGACTTGATGGGATAAATTTAGTGGTAATTTCAAGTATATTTATATTAATAAAACATGTTATATTAAAAAATATTGTAATAATTGTGGGGCAAATTAACACGAAGTAGAACTTTATGTGGCAGGGCAGGTAAAGACAACTGGCTTCATTTATCAAAAATTAAATAAAATAGTTGGTGTACACTGAACTACTAAATTTTGAAATAACAAAGTATATTTAATGCTTTTAGTTTTAGAGTTCGTTTGGGAATAGTTGATTTAGTTGAAAGTACTATAAATAAAATTAAAAATTAAATAAAATAGCACAGTGAGACCTATGAATAGTAGCAAAAATACGTTAAATAGTTAAAAAAAAAAGTCTTTTTAAACAAATGCCAAACGCAACCTTAGTGTCTGTTTAATTTTATTGTTGGAATTCGAGTTTAACTATAGATGTAGACATCGCATTTTATACCCCTTACGACTCGAGCCCCTGTTCCCCAATGATGCTAAATTCTATAAAATCCAAGGTTGGTTTAGGGTCCAATCAGATTACAAATTGACTTGAGACATGTTAAAATGGAAAATATAACTTTTTAATGAGTTAAAAAAAAAAATTCTATTTTTGGAAAATAAAGGCCAAAAGAAACCCTAGGTTTGTGTACGCAGGCATGAACCTGCGTATGCAGGCACGAGTTTGCGCACTTAGGTAGGGTTTTAGAAACACCAAAAATGCAAGTTTTCTGCATTAAAGACTGAGATTTTGAATGAATCACATATCGTCTGGGAGCCATTCCAAACCCCCATTTTCACAATATAAATAGCCATACATGATACCTTTCAAAAAACACAAAAATCCCAAGGGAAAACACTAAGATTCACTAGAAATAGTGAATCAAAGAGGGAGTTTTTCACAAAATATCCTCAAGTCAATTTTATTTGATTATGACCTTTTTTGGCATTGATATTTGAATTTTAAGATTACTAATCACATGTTTATTGATTTGTGATAGATTTGACTAAAGGGAAAGGTAAAAAATTAAGCCTAGGAGTTTTTGCTTTAAGGTATTCTTTTAAACTTTTTCTTTCATTTTCTGCTTTTAATTCCGTTTTGTTTTGTTTCTTTACTTGATTTATGTTTTAGTATGTTTGTTTAGTCTAGGTTTGTGTGTTTATATGTCTTAAAAGCATGTTAGATTGTTAGATTTAAGCTTTCAAGTGTTTTCTATTTATGGGTTAGGGTTTAGGGTGTGCCTGCATGTGCATGCTTCTTTCATGCGTACGTAGGCTTGAAGTATGCGAACGCATACAACTAGTCTGCGTACATAGGCCTATGTATGCGCACGCATACTTGTGCCCAGAAATCCTAATTCAAGTTTTTTGCTTTTTGTTCCTTCTTTTATTTCACATCATATGCTTTAGTTTTAACTTTTTTGTATGCTTTTAAGCTTTATACTTCTCTGTTCACATGTTTGTTTGCTATGGTATGCTAGATTAGGGCTTTCTCTTAAAGTTTCTTACTTTTAATACCATGTCATTCATTCACATGTCCATGCATAATGCCATAGGTGCTAAGTTACTACAAGGTAAGTCATGCATTGATATGAACATGCATTTTAATGATGTAATATGTTTGTTTGATGTTTGATTTCATGTCTAAATGTTTGGAATACATGTGATGGTCTATGTTTGTTTGTAGGAATGGCAACAGGTCAGATTCGGGCTGGGTTTTTGCATATCCGGACCCGACCCGCGAGCCAAGACCCAAGACCCTAACCCGGCCAGATTAGTAATCGGGTTTTTTTTTTTTTTCCGGGGCCCAGACCCGCTTCGCCGGGCCCCGTTTAGCCTCTTGGGCCCAAATCTGGCCCAACCAAAAAATAAATGTTTTTTGAAGGCCATTAAAATTTTTTGCCTAAATTATACCCCATTCAAGCCCATTAAGATTTTTTGAAGCCCATTATATAGCAGCCAAATCAATCCAAATTATAGATTAATCATTTTTGCCTATAGGAATGACTGAAATGCATCTTACCTAATTCGGCAAGATAAGAATGAACACCCTTAATTTATTGTACCAAATCTTGAAGATTTGAGTAATCCATCCTAATCAGGTTTATACAATATAGTACCATTAAGTACTGTATGCAATTTAGTTGAAACTGATAGCAAGAACACAACCTTTAACTGCATTCAAATTTTTTAATTTTTAAAGATAACAGTATGCAATTTAGCTGAATCATACTAACCATTTTCTTCTAAACTAATCACATTACTCTCTCAACCCATTCAATAAAGCAATATTTATATCATAGGTCAGCACAAAGAATAAAAAAAATTGGAAAAAATTGTCAATTTGCTTTGTTCCTTAATTAGACTCTAATAAGAATGTTTCAACTCTGCCATGATCACAAATCCTTGAATAGTTTCTGGACTTGTTCAAGTGTGACAAATAGCACCATAGCGAATGGACCTTGCCTTGAGATAGTTGGAATGAAACCCTTATACAAAGCCATAACTCCCTCCATCCTTACAGTCTTCATGGCACAATCCAACTTCATATTCATCACTCTAGCCTTGATCACATTGATTGGATTTGAAGCCACCGAGGCCACAAACCCGGCGGCAAAGCTCTCTGTCACGTGGGTCCCGATCCCATCACTCATCACACCCTTTTCCAGAGTAAGGGCGTGATGAGGGGTTGAGGCGTGAGGAGCTGAGGCGTGAGGGGCTGAGGGCGTGATGAGGGGCTAACTGAGGTGAGGGCCTGAAGGCGTGATAAGGGGCTGACTAAGGTGAGAGGCTGACTGAGGTGAGGGGCTGAGGCGTGATGTGAGGGGCTGAGGCGTGAAACTGAATTGAAATGGTAATGAGATGCGGCTGGGTTTGTGATAGTGAGTAGTGACTTAGGGTTACATCGAGATATATATATATATATATATATATATAAGGGGGGTATTTTAGTAATCTAACATAACCGGGTTTTATCCGAGTTGGGTTTCGGGTTTTTTTGATAAAACCCGGACCTGACCCGGACCCGCTTTGGATTTTTTTTTTTAAAAACCCATACCCGACCCTATTCTTTATCGGGCCGGGTAAAATCCGGCCCATTAGGGTCAAGCTGGGCAGGGTCGGGTATCCACGGGTCGGATCTAAATTGCCATCCCTATTTGTTTGTCATGCCTATCTTTTCTGCCTTGTTTTGTTGCTACCTTGGATGATGTAATATGTTAAGAGATGCCATGATTAGATTTATGCTAGGGTTTGTGATGTGATGATATGCATGATTAGATGTATGCTAGGGCTTGTGATGTGATGATGTGCCATGCTAGATGAATGTTAGGTTGTTTGATAGATGTATGGTTAGAGACGATTGATGCCATATTGTGTATTTAGATGTATGCTAGTGTGTGTGTGTGTATGAGTATAGATACAATGTTGAGTATACCTTTAATAGGGTTAAGACATAAAACACAATGAAGAGAAGCAAAACTTAGGGTTGGGCGGTTTTGGGTGCAAACACCTTCCCAAAACCGTACCTTAACTCCGAACCCATTTCTCTGGTAGTAAAATCAAAAAGTCATTCCTCGAGAGGACGCTATATATATGGTTCCCAAACTATTGCAAAAACTAGGTGGCGACTCCCCTTTGTGTCCATAGTAGAGTGTTAATAGTAGAGCTCTAAAAGCTCTTTAGCGTATTGAATATTCAACAAATTACAATGAATAACACTTTAAGGTTCTAGATGACAAAATTTAGCTACAAAATTTGTTGTAGTCTTAGATTACAATCTTACTCAATATCTTTTTATTGGAGGTGAATTTTGACAAATTCACTATTGGATTATATTTTTTTCTTATATCCTCCATGCTTGCAAAATTTCTGGAAAATTAAAGGTCAATAGCTATGTTATCAATTAATTTTTTAAATTGCAAGTTTTTGTAGTTTAAAATTATGCATAAAATATAAGTTTATAGATCATATGGTAAAAAATATCTAATTGGCACAAAATTTAACATGTGTATTAAGAGCCTTAAGAACATGCAATTCAATTGTTAGATTTTCAAAATATGTAATAATGTTTATTTTATTGAATTAGGTTATAGTCTTAGGCTACAACCAATTTTGTAACTAACCTTTATCTAATTTATAAAGCATGAATACTCTAGAGTTTTCTCCATCCCTTAAAAGGTTCAAATTTAGAGCTTTAGCCTTATAGTTGTTTTCAACTTTAAGGATCCCCTTAAAACGTTTTAGCAAAATCGCCAAATGTTTGTCATTTTCAACTAAACAAGTTTTAATCCCTTTAATGTACTTTTCGACTTATCCAAAAGCAAAACTAGACGTGCATAGAATATATAACTAAACTTAAAAGAGTCTGAATTTAATAAGGATGTGGTGTAAAATCCTTGGTTTACACCCTCCAAAAAAAAAACATGTCACTTCAGATTTTCACAATTCATGAATAGGATCTGACACATACAATACATCCTCATTTATTTTAGAAAATCAAACCCATCAACCCTACTACCAAGTGTGCAACCTACTAAAGATGCTCCACCTCCAAGAAATAGAAGGCATTGTTGTAATCGGAAAAAGACGCCTCTAGCCACTAAAGATGTTGCTATTTGCATGGTGGTTAATATGATCTGGAAAAAGATCAACCTTTGTTGCCTTCACTTCGTGGTTCAATGACCCACATGCCTTCTATACACATCCTAAGTGCTAGATCTAAGAGAGGTAAAGGGTTTGAGGTTATGAGCTTGGTTTATATTGAAGAAAATAGGGTTTGGGTAATGGGACAGAAACAAAGAGATAGGTTTGGGCCAAAAGATTAGGGGTCTTGTGAATTTGTTGTAATCATTTTCAAATTCAAATTTTTTATCAAAAGATGGATGGAACTAGTGAACTCATGCATATTCTTGCTGTTGTCTCCTTTGTTCTTGTGCTTTGGGTTTGCACTTGTATGAGAATTGTAGATACCCAATTTTGCAACTCTCATTTAACCTTACTTGTATTGCACGATGCAGCTCATTGCATTCCATAACATAGGGAAGAACTGTAATTTTGAACGTTTAGTATCCAATTAGATTTCATGATATAAATATTGAAGTCATAACGGTCAAATTGACAGTTTATTAGCCATAGTCTTACAACGAGATTGAAAAATATTAAATAAACAAATTTTAATGGTAAAGTGCATTTGCATGAATTAAGTCCCGATTCTACATGATTATGATCTCTTAATTCTAATTGGCCTATTTTTTGTTTAATTTAAATTAAATGATGTGTAATAATATTATTGGTTGAGGATATAGTTTATCAAAAGGTTGCATGCACCTGATTTAATCCAAAGACAAAACATTTATTTATTCATTGCAGAATTGGTAAAAATTGATTAATTATTGAGTTTTTTTGGAATTAATTTTCTGAACTTAAGTACTAAGAAAATCTAGAAAAAAAAGGGTTGAAATTTGGAAGGAATTAGATCAAAACTGAAACAAAAAAGGAAAAGATCTATGAGGGTCTGAGACCAAGTGTTAATCGACACTTGGACTAGAACCCCCAGATCTCCATCTTTTGCTTCAGCTTACTCCCCATTCAACCCTATCTTTTTCACTTAAAACCTAATTTTCCTGAGTCCCACATTGCCTAAAATACCCATCTCCATCAATAGTTCAAAGCACCCTAAATTTCATAGAAAAACCTGAAATTTCTCTCTCTCTCTCTCTCTCTCTCTCTCTATTATTTATAGTTAGTAGTAGGAATGTGCCTTTAGTATCTTGGGTCTCCTAGTCTCAATTCACTAGAAGGGATAGTTTGGTTCTCCTGGTCTTGAGCTACCAACTTCCTATTCACAAGTCCCCCTCTAGATAAGCTTTCTTGCTTGGAGTGCTTAGAAGTACCGATGCATGCATGAAAGGTTTCTAAACCTCCTCTTTTTAATTATGCCCTAGCTTTTTAGATTCAAGCATGCTTTAGTTTCTAGTTCTCCACATGTTCTTGGTTGGTAGCATGTTAGATCTATGTTGTTTTTAGTTTTGCATGTTTAGGGTTTTAATTTGTTAGGTTCGAAAAATTTAAAATAATTAGCAAACCGTGAACACAAACTTATCTAGATATATATTCCTAAGTCTATAGGGTATATTAGACAATGCTCAAGGTGCTGTAAGTCAGAATACAAGAATAAGGAAGCTGCAGGTTCAGGAAATTCGAAACATGCTAGGTTTGACCAATCGAGACTATGGTTCGACCAATCGAGACACGAATCTGCAGAAATTAATTAAAGTCCAATAGCTCATTAAGCCCATTAAGTGATTAGGCTTTCAGATCTAATTCTCCTAGTATTTAAAGGAAACCCTATAGCACATTTTGAATAGACTATGGAGGTGC
Organism: Quercus ilex subsp. ballota; assembly: GCA_032727855.1. Lineage (NCBI taxonomy): Eukaryota > Viridiplantae > Streptophyta > Magnoliopsida > Fagales > Fagaceae > Quercus > Quercus ilex. The sequence goes on along the minus strand of CM064910.1, from coordinate 31,177,559 downwards.
TATTTTGAGATCTAAAAAGTACTGTGCATTCTCTTTTCAAAGTCACTATTAGAATTCCATCTACATATTATTAGAACAGGTAGATCTGAAGTTGCTACTACAAGATCATACATAGCTGATGATTTAAAGCTTTGAGTTGGATCTTAGAGTTACAAACATAGGCATTTGTGTGTGACAAATTCAGATAGAAAAGTTTGTGGATTTTGAGTTATGTGTGGTCACGTGAGTAAGTACTACAAGAGGTAGCTTTAAATTTAAAGAAAAATATATTGTAAAACTTCCATTCTATCATAGTGAATTTGTTGTCTTGAGGATACTTTAGGTTAAATCATCCCTAAGTTTTTTTACCTTGAAATTGGACAATTTCATTGTGTGAGAGACCTTGACAAAAGAATGTCCCTCAAAAAAGAGAGTCGGGTACCTTTTAGGGCACCTCTCTTTTTGGGTAGGTGGTATGGAGTCGCCACTTATTTTTTATAAAAAAAATAAGAAAAACTAAATGCATACAAATACATGACTGAATTGTTCTCTTCATTGATTGAATAAATATCACATATTTGGAAAATTAAAAAGTTACATAGCTTTGAGTCCTAGTTACAATCTACCAAATATTTACATAGCTTTTTGTCCTAGTTACATTCTACCCAAAACAAACAAAGACAAGGCTAGATCTACTTAACCAATGACCTAAATCCAGAGGTTAGATTACAAAATGGGAAGGTGTTAAGCACCCATTCTACCTAGATAGAGTCTGGTCTTCTAGTCTCTTGTGACCAATGTACTTTTTATGCATGTCATGAATGATATGTTGAACATGTGAAATAAAAATTAAATCACACAAATTTATTTATGAATGAAGTCTCTTCTTTTGAAAATAATCAGATCTGTTTTGATTGGTAAAAAAAAATGGATTTTGATTTGTCAAAATACCAAATCTGTTTTGTGGTATGTGGAGAAAAAATTGGATTTTAGAGATAAAAATTCAGATATGTGTTGTAATGATTAAAAAAAATGATTTTTAATGACAGAAAAATCAAATCTGTTTTTATTGTTAAAAAAGAATGAAAAAGATTTTTTTTTAAGAAGAGAGTTTCACTCACAATATGAATTTATGCAATCATGAATTAAAACAAAAACAAACCTAGTAGTACATGATCTCTTTCTTTATTTCAACAACTTGCATGTATTAAAAAAATCAGATTTGTATCTTAAGAAAGATATAAATCAGTTTTGATTTGAGAAAAATTTAGATCTGCATCTCATAAAGTTGTAGATCTCTTTTTGTTTGAGAAAAATTCAGATCTACATCTAGAAAAGATGCAGATCTATTTTTATGTTGAGAAAAATCCAGATTTGTTTTTATGTTGAGAAAAATCTAGATCTACATCTAGAAAAGATGCAGATATGTTTTTATGTTGAGAAAAATCCAGATCTACATCTAGAAAAGATGCAGATATGTTTTTATGTTGAGAAAAATCCAGATCTACATCTAAGATAGATGTAGATCTGTTTTATTTTAATTAAAAAAAAAGTTATTCACATGTAGATTATTGACATTCAAGAAAGAGATTATAACAATCACATAAAAAAAATAATCATGCTATAAACAAAACAATAATTAACAATTCATGTTATAGACAATTGAAAAAGAAAAAAGATATATCATGCATCATCACATCATACGAAAAAGGGTTAAGAAACAACCTCTTGCATGAGCACTCTTTGTTCTTGAGATGATGTTTTAGGGTTCAAAAAAACTTATTTAAGCAGCAACACTCAGAGAGGGGATCATAAAATTTGGGCAATTTGAGAGCCTAAAACATATGCCTCTCAGAGCGTAGATAAAAGGTCCTGAATTATGAGGTTTAGTCTCTATTTATAGAGGCCAAAATACTCTAAAAAATAAGTACGGACAATTAGGGTTTGAACCTGGACACATCCTTTTGCGAAAAGATCGAAAAGGGTATGCATAATCATCACCTGAAGGTCGTTGGGCCAAAGCTCACATCAGGGAAATTCGGCACTCAAAAAGTGCCAAATTGGCCCTATGGCTCCGAATGCACTTTCGTGTTCGGGTGCCGTTTGGACTCCTCTTCTAGGGTTTTTTGGCCGATTCTTCTACCTAGATGCATTTTCATCCTCCGTCTATGATTTTTTATCTATTTTTTGGATAATTTAGGCTATTTAAGAATAATTATCTTGATGATAAATACCCTAAAATAAATCTAGAGAAAGTTCTAATTATCCACAATTTTATTGTTATCCAATCATCCCTTTTATTTCCATGCATGCATCCCTATTTTAAACACTAATTATCAACCAATCAAAAAATTATTTAATTAATTTTAATTATTTAACCAATCAGAATTAATTTAAATTGATCACGTGTGGTCGATTCTACCTAGACACAATGCATGTTGACTGTGCAAACTTGATCATGCGATATCTTTCGATCCAATAGTCCGATTTGATAACCGGAAACACCACTGCGACCGTTAGAATCTCAAGATCAATTTTATGATATGCAATGAATGAATAAATGCATGTAATGCAAAGACAAAATGATGCATGTAATGTAAGAACAAATTGATGCATGTAATGCAATTATGATTTTTGAGGTACATGGATGGTCATACAAGTCATTCTCCTTAATTAAATTATGGGTGCAAAATTGAGTGTCTACACATTGGTCTTCCTAGGTCATCATATCGCTTGTCTTCTTTAATTTTCCACACTTAGTGATATGATTGTTTGTATTTAACTTAGATCTGAATAATAAACCTAAGTATCAACTTGGTTAATGTTGAGGTCTAAAAAATCATTACGCCAAGGCCTAAAAATAGCACAACAAGCCAACTCCATAGAAAGTAATATTGAAGCAGTTAAGCCTACCATAAAGGAAAAGGATGGTAAGCCCAAAAGATTTGAAGCCTATGAAAGGAAAAGCTTAGCCTGCCAAGATCAAGGGATCGAAGGGAGTCCAGCAGAAAAGGCTGGGCCGGGGTCCCCAAAAGCTGCCAAAGGCTCGAGATCCCTGGGACACATAGCACAGCTGAGGCAGGATTGAGACGGCTCAAGGGAAGTACCAAAAAAATGCAAGGAACGAAGGATAGATATGTTCTTCTCAAGCACCCAGTGATACAGTAAGGAATCAGAAGGCGTGAAGTAGCCATTCGTGAACAAAGGGGGTGGTACTTCAGGGAATCCAGAAGGAAGAACTATAAGGGAAAGTGGCTGGAGAAACCTTCAACCCAGCAAGAAAGGATTTCGACCATTTGGGAAAAATGACAAGAAAAGGGATAGCCAAAAGCTGAAAAAGTGAGGAGCCAAAAAAGTTAAGGTCAGCTACCTAAGGGCATCTCAGAATGGAAAGTCAGCGTGGGACTTTCAGGGAGACAACACCAAAAGGAGAAAATTATGAGGAATAAGGAAAGGACCAACCCTCTGAGTAATTGGTACATCGCTAGCTTTGATACCTAGGGGAGTAAAAGAGAGAAATTAGTGGTACCCTAGAATCCTTCCATGACACTGAAAAATGGGAAGGCAGCCAACATTGAAGGGGGCGATTGGGTAGTAGTGAATCACAACAGAATCATTGAGAAAACTCTGTCAAAACTTAGAAAAAGTATTAAAAAGAAAGAGAAATACTCCCCAGTATCCCAACATAGCCACTATAGAACATACTCGGATTCAAAGAGATTCAAACTTTGCAAGTTTTAGAGGCTTGAATAGCCATCTAAGTCTATGATTTTTGAGCTTATTTGGACCCTGTAACAAGTCTTAGTGAGCACATTGTAATCCATAATTAAGAAAATAATCAAATATTTTATATGGACTTGAGGATCCCTAACAGTCATTGTGTGCTTTTCCTTATTACATTGTTTTCCTTTTGCTATTTTCTTGCTGTTCAATACATATATTCTTGCTTTGCTTGTGTATTCGTGTCGAAAGATCATTGCTATGTGCACCACTTGGTTTGTAAACAGCCTACTTAGTCGCGGTGAACCAAGTTCAGTCCACCAAACAATTAGTATTTCGCCTAGGATCCTTGGGCCTGTGTACTAAGAAAAAAAGGCACTCACACAGTTAATTAATTAGGTTAAACAACCTGAGTGTACAAGGGTTTAAACAAACAAACAAAATTTAAATAACATGTTCATATGCTCTTAGACTAGAGTTTATCCCACATAGCACACATATTTACCATGTTTTCCAATTTCAATTATGTGAATGCCTAGAATAGGATTTAATCATTCTTATCAATGCTTGTTTCAATATCTTTGCAATCACACGTTTTTAATTAGATGATATAAATTGTTTGGATGATATAATATGATCATTGGCCACCAAAGTCTAGAAAACTAGTTTCACCAGAGGGGTTGGGTGCCAAACACATTTCCAATTTTATAACCTAACCTCCGAACTTAGATCAAAGCTTAGTAGAATATGTTTTTTCTTGTAATTTTCAAATTCTAGATTGTAACTAGGAAACAAAATTTTGTACACCCATGATGTTTGCTTATATCAAGGTGGGTCTATTTTTAGTTGAAAAAAATATCAATAAGCCTTTTTAAGTTGAGATTAAATTCAATAAGAATTTTGTGTAAAATCCCATGTTTACACCCTCTAATAATATTTTGTCACATCAAATTTTTACAAACAATTGCACGTTACATTTAAGTTGCAATACATTGAATCACTCTTTATTCTAAAGAATTAAAACCCTAAACTAAGTTCTTAGTAGAACTAGTACACTTGGGGAAGTTGCCTAAGACCCACGGAACCAAGAAGACGTCGGGTCGCTGCACCAACTCTCCACCATCTATCATGGCTCACCGTCCTATACAACCAATTTTGCTTTCAGAATCACTGACCACACCTACGCGTAAACTTCATATAGTTCCTTTTATCAAATAAACTTTAGAGTGAATTAAAAGAAACTCAAAGCATAAGAACAAAGGCAATGACAACAAGAATATGCATGAGTTCAATGGTTCCATCCATCTTTTAATACGATGAATTTGAAAATGATTACAACAAATGCACAAGACCCTCATTTCTTGACCCAAACACGTTTCGTCATTTCTCTCCCTAAAAACAATCCCTATTTTCTTTGATATAAACCAAACCATAACTCTCTGCCTCTCTTCTTTGATCTAATACTTAGGATGTGTATAAAAGGTGCTTGGGTCACAGACCTGCTGCAAAGTAAAGACCATGAAGGTTGATCTTTTTCTAGATTAAGCTAACCACCATGCAAACAGTAACTTCTCCTATGGTTGAAGGAATATCTTTTCAGATTACGACAGTGCCCCCAGTAGCTTGTAGCTGGAGTGTCTTTAGCAGGTTGTAATCTCGGTAGTAGGGATGATGGGTTTGATTTGTTGAAATAAAGGAGAATGTATTGTGTGTGGTAGACCCTATTCATGAGTTTGTGAAAATCTAATGTGACATGCATTTTTTTGGAGGGTATAAACCAAGGGTTTTACTTCAAATCCTTATCAACTTTATACTCTTTTACAAATAGTGTAAGAATCAATTATTTCTTTAAAATTCTTAAAGTAAAGGTAAAATGGTCATTGTGAGAGACCAGACTTGGCTCTCAAAAAGAGCTTAGGCATCGGCGCCTCTCTTTTCGGGATTATATGGAGTCGCCACTTATTTTATAAGAAAAATAAGAAAACTATACAAAAGAGTACAAAATATCTTGAATAGTACACATTCTCATTAATTTAAATGAACACAACTTGATAGAAAGAACTATACATAACTTTGTTTCTTAGTTACAATATAGTAAAAAAAAAAAGGGTCACAAGGCTTTTATTTCCTAGTTACAATCTATCAAAAGAAAATAAAGCACTATTCTATGAACCCAAAACCTAAAGTTCGGGGGCTAGATTACAGCATTCGAAGGTGTTAGGCACCCATTCTCCCTGGAAAAAGTCCAATCTTCTAGACTCTAAGATGATCATTTTAGTACCCTGTGTATGACATAATTTAAATATAACAAATGCCAAGTTAAATTCTAAATCTAAGGTTAATCTACTATTTAAGAGTCCTAGATTTGCAACTTTGTTTTATAAAAGAGATACAAAAAGTTTGACGAGATTGCTTGGTAAAAAATCTAGATTTGAGTTTCTATGATGAAAAGAACGAATTTTTTTATAAAAAATTCAGATCTAGTTTTTATAATTTTAAATGGAGAGAAAACAAATCTTTTTATGTAAGTGTAAATTTTTATGAAAAACACGGATTTGATTTTGTTAAAAAAAATAAAAAATTCAGATCTGTATTTTAATGAAAAATACAGATCTGGTTTTGTTTAAAAGGAAAAAAAAATCAGATTTGTGTTTTAATGAAAAATATAGATCTGGTTTTGTTTAAAAGGAAAAAAAATTCAAATCTGTGTTTTAATGAAAAATACAGATCTAGTTTTGTTAAAAGAAAAAATTCAGATCTGTATTTTAATGAAAAATTCAAATATGTATTTTAATGAAAAATAGAGATCTAGTTTTGTTAAAGAAAAAAATTCAGAACTGTATTTTAATGAAAAATATAGACCAGATTTTTATTAGAAAGAAAAAAGGATGAAGCTTTCATAATAAATTTCTTATAGATCTACAAACTTTAAAAAGGAGTTAATCCTAGATCTATGCATGTCAATCAATTTATGTGTTTAAACCTAAACTAAGCATGTGAATTTGAAAGAAATGATAGAGGGAGAGTATGCAAAAAACAATTTAAGAACATTATTAGGTGAATAATGAAAGAAACAAAACACATTCATAAAAAAATCAAAAGAAACAAGAGCATGTTTATGAAAAGAAAACAAGAATAGAATGAAATTATGAAGGAAAGAAACAAGGTAAAAAAATACCCACATGAATGTGTTCTTCAAAAGGGGAGTGTTTTAGAGGTCAAAGAAGATGAACCTCTTTGAGATCTAAAATAGTATCATTTACAGAAAAGAAATTCCTAAAGCAGAGCTTCTAGAATTTCTCTAACGTAAGGGGAAAGAGGGTGTTGAATTCTGAGTATTCTCCTCTATTTATAGAGGCGTGTTTGCTTAAAAAATAAGCTAGGGTTGCTTAGAAAATCAGCAGATACGAATTAGGTCAAGTTTTATCCCTAAAAAATCGAATTTGATAGGCCTTGTTAGGACATATGTGGTTCACATGTTCAGAACATATGTCATGATTTTATGTAATTGGCTAATCCTTTGAGAAAATGCACTTTACTTGTAATTGGGTAGATCTAGGATGTGTTAAAATACTTTAAGAAACCATGTTTCAAGATCAAGTGTTGAAGCCTTCAAGTCTGTCCAAGAAAACAAACTAAAAGTGCAAAGTTACTAAAACTCGACAGCTAGCATGTGTTGAGGTTTAAGGAAGCTGTTCTGCCCGTGGCTTGACAGCTATCTCGACAGATGCTCGACAGCTTTTATCTGTCGAGGTTTACAAAATCAGAATTTCTGATCTGATTTCTTAGGATCCGTGAATGTGTCTTTGAGCCTTTTTTTCTCCTAACCCTAGACATATAAAAGAATTGTTTTAAGGGCCGTCAAAGAGTACAGAAGTTGCACAAGCATTGAGCAAAGTTTGTTCAAGCAATTTGTGATCGGAAACAAAGTTTCGCCCTAGTTCATCTCTTCTGAAGAAGTTGCTGTGTATGTGCACTTTTGGGTTTTGTGACCAAGCATCTTCTTGATCTTCATCGTGGATGAACTGAAAAACTTTACAGCCAACAAATCTCTCTATAGTTGGTGATTGAATTTGCGTACTGGGATCTGCGCATTGGTTAGTCACGTACTTGGGAGCCGTGCATCAAAAAGGGAAATTGTTACTACAGAACAAGTTCATTTGGGTATTGGGGTAAGGGTTCAACTGTAGGTTGGTAAGGTACTTGAGATTTCTTTACTTGTAACCGCTTGTTGTGATAATAGTGGAATTTCAAGAGTGGTGACCTAGAAATCACCCGGTAGGGTTTTTGCTGTCAGGTTTTCCCCATTCATAAACAAATCACAGTGTTATTTATTTTTCGCTGCATAATTAGTTTATTGGTGATTTGTTTGTGCTACCACGTATTTGCATGTTAATTAACTTTATTAATTCACTCGGCTAAATTAATTGGTTAATTTATCATAAGGGGTCAATTTGTTTTTGGCCTATCAAATGGTATCAGAGCAGGCACACTTTGATTAGATTTAATCTTTGTTGTGTTGATCCATTGACCCTTGTTTGTCATGGATAGAGGACAGTCGTTAATTATACCTTTTTTATTTGATGGCATTAATTATGCATATTGGAAAGTACGCATGAGAGCTTTCTTGCAGTCTTTAGATGAGAAGGTGTGGCAAGCTGTAGAGATTGGCTAGACCAAGCCAAAAGAAGTGCCAGCCAATTGGGATGAAGCTAAGATCAAGGCGGCAAACTTTAATAGCAGGGCAATGAATGCTTTATTCAGTGCGGTCACCAATGAGGAGTTCAAGAAAATATCCTTTACTGAAACTGCTAAGGAAGCATGGACCATCCTCTAGACAACCTATGAGGGTACAAAGGCTGTCAAGGATTCAAAGTTTCAGAGGCTCACTACAAGCTTTGAGGAGATAAAAATGAAGGAGGATGAGTCGCTCGATGAGTTATATGCCAAGCTAAAGGACATAGTGAACTCAGCCTTCAATCTTGGGGAAACCATCCTTGAACCTAAGATTGTGAGGAAAGTGCTCAAATCTCTACCCAAGAGATTCCATGCCAAGATTACGACAATAGAGGAATTAAAGGATATTGACAAGATTCCTTTGACTGACTGGTTGGAAACTTGCAGACCTATGAGTTAGGGTTGACAAGAATTGGCAAGACTGGTAAAGGCAAGAGCATAGCGCTGAAGGCCAATAGCAGTGACACTAATGAGTCTTTAGATGATGAGGATTCTAAGATAAAGTCCTACATTACAAGGCAATTCAAAATGTTCATGAAGAATGCCAATGGAAGGAGCTTCGACAAGGACCGTAGGCAATCCAGTTCTTCTCAGTTCAAGAACCAAGACAAAGGGAAGAAGGATGCAAAGGATGGCGGTCAGTACACTGTTCCCGCAGGACCTAAGTGTTTTGGGTGTCATGGCTTCGAACATATGAAGCAAGAGTGTCCCACATATCTCAAGAGTATTGGGAAGAGCAAGGCACTTACTGCAACCTTGAGTGACACTGAGCCTGAAGATGATTCCGACAATGAGGATGATGGAATCTTGAATGCCTTCACTTCCACAGTCAATCCTACTGAAGGGATTGTTGAAGAAGTGGATGAAGAAGAAGAATTGGTGGATTCAAAGTGTGAGAAGGTGGATGGTCGAGATGATATCCATACAGCCTATGAGAAACTGTACAAACTTTCTGAGAAGCATAAGAAACTGTATAAGCTGGCCACAAAGAAACTCAGTAATGTGGAACTTGATCATGAAGAGCTGTCCACTAAGTTTGATGAGGCTAATTAGACTATTAGAGCACTGAGATTCGAGAACAATTTCTTGGCTGAGAAGACCAAGAAGCTTGAAGCGGAGCTGTTTCAAGTTAGAGCTCAATTGGAGAGGACTTCAAGTGCAAAGCTTGATGAAATGCTCAGCATTCAGAAATCTGCTTCAAATCGAACAAGTTTAGGGTACGGTCTTTCTTCCTCTAATATTGCTTCTACTAGTAGTACTGTTTTTGTTCCTCCTGCTAATAATGTTAAAATTAAGAACAATGATGTTAAAACTGAATTAGCTAGTGAGAACTTAGACAAGGGTAAATTTATCCTAGGAGAATCCCCTAAATAGGATAAAAAAGATGTTAAAAACCCTAGGGCTAAGAAGGCTAACTCTCAAAAGCCTAAACAGAAGAAGCAACATCTTTGTCATCATTATGGAGCTGTTGGTCATACTCGATCAAATTGCTATAAATGGTTAGCCACTCAACAGAGCAACGGCATGATAGCATCTGGAAGCTAGAATCAGCTTCAATCCTCTCTTGCTCCTCTTGGAGATCTTCTTAAAGCCCTCATGTTCCTTTCAAACTTGAATGGTTTCAATTCTTCCCCCTCACTGCCGGTTCAAGGGTTTAATCAAAGGAAAGATTCGTCCAAGGTGTGGAAGAAAAAGGACTCTAAGTGATTATATCACTTTCTTCTGTCTTCTTGTTTTTGTTTATTACATTACTTGTATGTTTTGCTTTTATTTTGAGTCAGTCTAGTTTTATGCTTTGCTTTGTTAACATGTTTTTGTTTGTTTATTTTTTTTTTTTTTCAGTTTTGCCTTTTTTTTTTTTCATATAAAAATAAAAATTGAAAAATCAGAAAATACAAAAACAATGTGTGTTTTGTGTACATTGATACTTGTGTACCTTTGATAGCCATTGAAACAAAGTTTTCTAAACTTTGTATCTCTTGTAGTTTAGATGAGCATCTCTGTGCACAACTAAGTAAGTGAGCTTTGTGGCTCTTGTTTGTGATGAGTAAGATTAAGTTATCTCTTGTACTTAACACTCGTATCACTCTTTTTGACGGAAAGGACTAAAAAATCCTAAGAGAAAGGCATAAATAACCATCTCACCAGTATTGCCTGCCAATCATAATAAGACACCTGTATGCTTCGGCATAGCAAAGTGCAGTGTCAATGACATTTGTGTGCTTCGGCATAGCAAAATTGGAATGTCAAATATCAATGGGTATTTCTTTTCTCTCTCTTATATGCCCATGCTTGATATGCTAAATAAAAAGAAAATATGCAAATATCAAAAAGATAAAAAATGCTTTTAAATATGATTGCAAACGTGTATTCTAGGAGATGTGGGAGTTATAGGATGTACCTCGAAGGTGATAGTTCCTATCAACCAGTTATGATTGTGTGTAAGTTAAAGTGATTTTTTTATATCTCAAATCGTCATAACTAGCTGACACTTATGCAATCTTGCGATGTTTTTCACACACAACACGCAATATTCTTTGCTACTCTTGATACATGTGTAGGTACAATGTGATTTGGCCATCACAAGGTTTTATATGTGCTAATGTATACTCACTAAACTGTCTTGACTTGTTTTTGAAATATAAAATTGGTTAGACTTGTTTAGTGTGTGTGTGTGTGTGTTTTTTAAGATCCAGGTGCTCAAAATTCTTGTTGAGAGATGATTTTGAGAGCTTAATATGTTGTTTGGATTATTAGTTGAGTTGCATGTTGGATTGCATTCATGTCTATGTTTTTCTCTTCTTGAAAAACTATTTTTAAAAGCTAGCTCGACACCTCCTCGATACCTAGCTATCTGTCGAAATTCTCAAGCTTTCTCTTATCGCAATCTCGACACCTCCTCGACACCTGGTGGATCAATCGAGAAAGTTGCTGCCTCCTCGATAGCTTCTTGACACCTGGTCAATCAATCGAGCTTTTATTCTTGGTTCTGGTGTTTTATTCCTCGACACCTGTATTTGTTAACATTGTTGTTCCTCGACACCTCCCTCGATAGATGTCTCGACACCTCTTGACACCTCATTTGTCAAGATTTACTGAAGTTTCTATATATACTTCTGTGTGATCTGGTTTTTTCATTTCTCTCGATCTCTCTCTCGATAGCTCTTTCTTTTCTCTCCCAAACACTCTCATCTCACTCCAATCTTGCTCCTCAAGGTTTTTTTAAGCTCTCTTAAGTTTTTCCTCCCTTGGTAAGCTTCTATTCTATCATTCTTCATGCATTTCATGATTTGAAACCTAGGTTTTGGGGTTTTTGAAAAATTTTGGGGTTTTTTAAAATTAATGAGTTATTGTTGAAATTTTGGGATGGGTTTTCATTTAAATGTGTTTAAAATCTCATACATTGCATCACATTTGCATTATAATGGTATTTTCATGCATTTAGATGTGTGTAATATGTTTGTGTGCTGGTAGGATTGGATTGGGCTGAGCCCATGATGAATTTTCTTTTGCATGTCACATGTTCATGCATTCCCCATGCATACGTACTCTTTTTTAAATATATCTTGATATATTTGAACTGCTTGGGGCTTTTCTGATTGTCTTTTTTTCTCTCTCTCTCTCCTTCTGTTTACATTAGTCGTGTCTATGGCATTTAGGCGTAAAATTGCTCCGTCTCGGAACCCTTTTCATTCCAGGGCATCATCTTCTGATCCTACTCTTTCTAACATTTGGTTCCATGATCAGGATGCCCGAAAGGCTTTCTCAGAGAACTTTTCTAGACGAGGTGTTCATTCGGAATGCCAAGTCATTTTGGCAGACTTCGCTGACACTGACCTTCTCTCTGTCATTCACAGTCGGGGATGGGAGTCACTGTGTGACGTCTCGGTCACTTGTCCTCTCGTGCTTGTTCAGGAGTTTTGCTCCAACATGCACGGGATTGATCATTCAGTACCTCTTTTCTTCACTCGCGTTCGAGGTACGCGCATTCCTCTCACACCGCAACTTGTTACGGATGTGCTTCGGGTTCCTAGGATAGAATTTCTTGACTACCTTAGTTGTGAGCGTCTGAGGACTGTGTCCAAAGATGAGCTCAAATCCGCTTTTTGTGAGCGTCCCTCTGAGTGGGGTGAACACCAGTTCACTTACTGTTCGGGCTTTGCAAAAGGCCCTCGGTTTTTGAACATGGTGATGACTGTTGTACTCCATCCTCTCTCACTACAACTCCATTATAGAGTCTCGTGCTCGATTTTTGTTGTCCCTACTTGAGCATCTTATCATAGACTTTCCTTCTCACTTCATTCTTTCTATCATAGATGTTCATCTAGATTCGGCGTCCTGTGGTAAGCTCATCTTTCCTTCCGCTATCAGGAGCACATTCATAAATTATTTAATTGATTTTAATTATTGACCAATCAAAATTAATTTCAATTATTCACATGTGATTAGTATCACCCAACTGAATGCATGCAAACCATGAAAACTTGATCTTGTGATATCTTTCAATTTGACAGTCCAATTTGAGAACCAGGCATATCGTCGCGATCGGTAGAATCTCAAGATCATTTTTATGATATGAGATGAATGATTTAATGCATGAAATGCAATTATGATTTTTTAGTTAGTTATAATGATCATTTTGGTCGTGTCCCAAGATTAAATAATGGGTGCAAAATTGAGTGTTTACAGTCATATTACATTTCTAGGGATATGCCAGTCATTTTCATTGAAAAACCTAATTTACTCATAATGCGAATGCATTATTCACTTTGGTTAAAACAAGCGATGATGGACACAAATAATCACGAATTTGATCTAAATGAGTGACAAAAGGTAGGAATAGTCAAACAAGGTTATCAGATCCGAACTAGATCGGGTTAACCGGGAACCGAATTGAAATCTAGTTTTTTAAGTATAGAGAACCGGGCATGCCTGTTAATTCCATGAACCCCTTAAACCAGGTTTGGATTGCACGGTTCATGCAAAACTGGTGGCATGAACCTTGCGGTCCAACCCCGGTTCAAGCATGCCTCTTAAATAAGGAAAAAAAAAAATCAGAAAAGTGCACTTACCAGGTTTAGAACCTAGGCATGGTCAGAGTTGAAGCTAGAGCCTAACCACTCAGCTAAGCTTGCAAGTTGATGCTCAACAATAACAAAAAAAAAAAAAAATTACTTGAAGTAAACTTAACACAATTTTTTTTTTTTTTAATAAAAACAACTTAACACAATTTTATTTTACTTAATTAAATTATCCATCTCTTACAAGGAATATAAAAAAATTATAATTAAAATCCTTCAAATATATTCAACTTTACTTCAAAAATTAATCATAAATTTTAATATTTTCATGGTTATTATTTTATTTTATTAACTTTCTTGTAAGGTCACAATTTGAGTCCTAGGCCCAAAAATGCAAAGGATCTAGGCCCAAAGAGTCCAATACAATGAATTTGTAGAGAGTGGATTGGGAAAACAGGCTCTAATGAATTGAGTAGCAATTATAATAGATCCAAATGACAATAAAGTAAGAATAGATTAGTTGTATCTAATGAAAATCTTCCTCGGCATAGTCCGAGGAGATCAGTTCTTGTATATAAGTCTTGAAGTTGATTACAAGTACAATTCTTATTGCTACAGTGTTTCTCTCTTAATTCTCTGATCCTTTTCCTTCAGGGTTTTCTTTCTATTTTATACTATCTTCCCTCTTTCATCTCTACCATTCACGTGTAGAGTAGATTGCTGGTATTGATTCATGTCCCATCAGCACCTTCCTGAAGTCTCTGGTAGTAACTGTAAGGCTGAAAATTACTGTTCAGGTATCATTTCCTCATTAATGCGGCCAGAGAGTTAGCTACAAAGCATTCAATGCGGTGATAGTAGTTTTTTCTTTAAATATTTTAGGACTTCCCTCTATCCTGCGCTTCTGTGATGCTTATCCGTATCAATAGAATCTCCTAGAACGTTGCTTGGATAGCAGACCACCCCTTCGGACCTCGGCTTTGTTCAGCTGAGGGGGCATTCATCCTCGGACCACCCTCATGGACCCTTATGATCAAAACTAACCTCTTTACTTACTAACATGGACTCCCCTGATAATTTTCACCCCTCCTCGGACTATTTCATGTCCTCGGATTAGGCCCCCGGCCCAATATATACATAGATATATATTGCTGGGCCTAACACCCCTACATTTCTTATTTAATTATTAAATATATGCTTGAAAATTATTAAATTTCCCTCACATATATAGAGATATTAGTCAATTTTGCTAGTTTTATAAATTTAATATCTATATTTAGGCTTTAATTAATTATTAAAGTAATTATGACGTCATCGCGGTTCGACCTTAAAAACCTTGAACCTCTCTCTTTACCGGTTCTTTGAACGGTCCGGGTCTAAAAACCATGTAGTCAAATACATGGCAAGATCTTGTTCACGATGTGTGATTTGGTAAGAAAGAAGAAAATGAAAAGTATAGAAGAGGAGATGATGGTTGTTAGGACTCATCGATCAATGATGGTGAAAGATTGGTGATAATAAAAAAAATAAAAAAGAAGAAGAAGACATATAGCCATTTAGGCACACTTTGCTTGGGTTAGATTGTTCAAATTTATCTTACGCTTCACCACCTACTTGGTCAAAACTTCTCGGGACACTTTTGGTTGGATCAGGTTGGATGGCCTAGCTTAGATTGAGCGGTTATTGCTCACCCTTACAACCAAGGTACAAACAAAAAGTTGATGTTGCAAGCTTTTCAACAACACCTAGCCTCATTCAAGCAAATCCAAGATGGAGTCCAAGCCTCAAAATGAAGGTATGAAGGTGAAAAGATTAATACGAAAATTGAATTTCTATGTTTAAGCTTTTTGGGTTTGATGAGTTTAAATTCAATAAGAATGTGATGTAAGAGCAATCGCATTAGAGCTTGCAAAACGGAAAAGGGGTTAATTTTACACATTTTAACCAAAAAAACACCTGCATCAGTGATTGCAAAAGTGTGTATATATCCAAAAGTGCCGCTTTGATTGTTGCATCATCCCAATCTATCGACGTTTCCTTGGCTTAATCCAGCCAACTTCAACAGCTTGCCATACCTGTTCACCTAAAGTCTGTAAAAAAAACTTTCATAATATCATGTCAAAATCATGCAGCGAAAAAATAAATAAGACAAGATATGATGACCCAGGAAAACCAATGAAACAAACTAGTTTCACAATAAAAAACTTAGGAAGAAACCTTCCCCAAAAACAATCCACTATAGTAAAGAGAAGTTTCAGATTTAGTAGAAAACTTTTGTCCCTAGACTCTACAATCCCCGTAGATGAACTTACAGTAGAAACCTTCTACCGCTTCAGAACCTCTGAACTCTTCAATATATGAATGCCACCCTTTTGATGCACGAATCTCAGTACGTGACTAACTCCTTTGCACGAATCCCAGTACGTGACTCACTCACCAACTTGAGGAAGAAGAATGTTGGCTGCAAAGTTCATCACTTCATCAACAATGAAGATTAAGAAACACTTAGTTACAAAACCTTAAGGCGCAAAAGACGCAGTAGCTTCTTTCAGAGAGAATAAGGCATTAGTCACCTTTTGCATTTGCTCTCCTTGTATTCTCTTATGTGACGGCTTCTAAAATAAGCCTTATATAGGTCTAGGTTTGTGAGAAAAGAAACCGTACACAAATACATGAGCTTGGGCCTAAAATCAGATCTGGAAATCTGAATTCCAGTAACCTCGATCGATCGAGAGATGTTGAGGAGGTATCAAGCTTTAAACTTCGATAGATACAGTTATCAAGAAGCTATCGAGGACACAAGAGATTTCTCGATTGAACCACCTAGCTATTGAGAGGTGTCGAGATTGCGATAACAATCAACTGAAGAGCTCGATAGATAGCCTAGCTGTCGAGAGGTGTCGAGAAGCTATCGAGCTTTAAAAAAATCAGCACCTTCTTCACTTGTTTCTTGGTCCAATTTTCATGGCTTTAATACTAGACTTGAACAACATGTTTTTTGAAGTATTAAACACATCCTAGATCTACTCAATTACAAGTAAAATGCGTTTTATCAAAGGATTAGCCAATTATATAAATATTAACATATGTTCCTAACATGAATCAGATATGTCCAAACATTAAATAAAGTAACTGCTAAGGCAGTTAGAAGGTGCGTATGATTAAAAAAAAAGAAAAGAGAAAACTGTTTTTCTCAGTGGTATCTTTTGAACACAATTTCTTTCAGAAAATCAATGTACTTAAGAAGATTGAAGGTATTCTCAAGTCTTTTTTTGAATTTTACTATATTAAGGTACGCTTTCTTTTCTTTGTTCTAGAATTCAAGGTTATATGTTATTTCTCATGATTGAAGTAGATCCTTGTGTTACTTCCGTTGCGTGTCTTGTATGAGATGCAAAACCAATTTTTCTATCAAATTGAAGAGAAACCAGAAAAAAAAAAAAAAAAAAAAAAGAGCTTGTGCACTGTCAAACACAAAAAGTTAAGTGTTGGTAACCAAAAAAAAAAAATTTAACCAAAATCCAAAAACATATATGACGGACTTTTGATTAAGAGCTCGCATAGTAAGAATGAAGAGAACTCAGCAACAAAATGGTCATAAGCAAGAGCTTGAGCACCGTCACACACAAAGCCAAGTGTTGCTGACCCCCAAAAAATAGTTCTTAATATGATGAATGAATGTGTGTGATCAGTCCTATTTTTCAAATTGTGATAAGTTGTGAAAAGATAATATAGCATGCTATTATTGGAGGGTGTAAAACTCTCATCCTTACCAAATTTGGACATTTTTTTAATGAAAAGTTTTACTACGTATAATTAATCCAAAAAAAAAAAACTTTTTGAAAGTAAATGAAATTCTATACGACTTGACTAAATTGACTTTTCCCGAATAATTCTGAATCCTCAAAAAAGATTGAGCATAAAGTGGAAATATCGCAAGTAAAGCGATATTTCCACTTTGAGGGTTAAAGCTGAAAACTTCTTAATGAGGTACCAGCAACTTTTTCAGGTCATAACTTTTTATTATCAATCCAAATGATTTCACTAGAAATTAGACTTCAAGGGCTCTACCTCTACAGCGACACTAAAATCGCCCAAAATAGAGGCTGCAGGAAGAGCTGTGAACGAGTTATTCAAAGTCGAGGGAAAATTAGTCAAAAATGCTCAAAGCTGGCCTTTTGGGCAGGAAAAATACAATGTTGATTACACGCATCACTTTGTTTTTGTACTCAAGTTTAGGCATTACTAGGACTCTTTTCGTTTGGAGGTGGTGTTAAGAAAGCATTGTTTTGCACTTAATTAGTGTCAGCGGTTTGTGTTTGCCCTTAATTAGAGTTTTGGTAGAGGCGATAAAAGAGTTTCATTCAAGGAATTGATCCAATTCAATCCAAGGTGGAAATTCATTAATGTGGTCTCAATTGGGTATATTTGAGGCTTTAGTTTTGTGAAAATTTCGACAGTGACACTTTCTCTCTGTTGTTGCTTATGGATATATCATATATGAATAAGGTCACTCAAATCACGTGAATCTTCTATCGCCCTTTGAGACTGTTTTATTCTAGTCTTTACAATTTATGTCAGCCAAGAGATATCAATTATTCAAGAAGAATTTCTCCATTGATAACTTATCAAACAACATATTTAAGTACATCAAACCCCATGTTCCATGACACACCTAAACAAACTTTTGCCAATTGATTAATGATAGTGAAGAAAGAAATTATTTCCTAGTAAAACAATGACTCTCAGTTAATGGAGTCATTTTTATCCAAGGCCATGATAGTGCTGAGGTTCATGGGGCTCATGTTATGAGATTTACTGAAAAAACTGATTTCATTGATATGATTAAAACAGATACAATTACAGGTATTTATAACTAAACCAAAATACTCACTAATCTGATCTAACAAACTTCTTAACTAACTAACAGAATTTGTACAGCTAATCAGTCACGTGTAAAACACATGCTCACTAACTAACACTAAACTACATGCAGCTTCACACTTAAACTACTTGCCGTTTGATCTCTGCTTCAGGTCTGGGGCAGCTTGAACTTGTGGACTCTTGAGAATCACTTTGCTGCTCTGTCTTCTTGGACTTCTGATACTCCCCCTCAGGATGGACATCATGAGAATGAATATTCGAAATACCCATCCTGGTAAGAAGACCAGAAAATTGATTCCAACTCAAAGCTTTTGTTAACAAATCAGCTATTTGACATTGAGTTCTAATATCCATCAGCTTTATAACTCCTGCTTGCACCTTATCCCTCACAATGTGACAATCTATCTCAATATGTTTTGTACGCTCATGGAAAACTGGATTAGTTCCTATGTGAATTGCAGCCTGTGAATCACTGAACAGCAAAGCAGCTTGAGTGTGTTTGACATTCAGATCCTTAAGTAAATACAAAATCCATGTCACTTCACACACTGCCACAGCCATTGCTCTGTATTCTGCTTCTGCCGTGGATCTTGAAACTGTGTTTTGCTTCTTAGACTTCCAAGAGATGAGAGAATCACCAAGAAAAACACAGTAACCAGTGATGGACCTCCTAGAATCAATGCATGCAGCCCAATCTGCATCTGCAAATGCTTTGATGTGTAAAGTGGATCGAGCTGAAAAGAACAAGCCTTGTCCTGAAGTACCTTTAAGGTACTGAATTACTCTATAAGCTGCTCTGAGATGAGGCTCTCTAGGTTTGGACATGAACTGACTCAGTCTATGTACTGAGTATGTGATGTCAGGCCTAGAGATAGTAAGGTACAGCAGCCTTCCTATCAATCTTCTGTACATACCAGCATCAGTCAATAACTTGCCCTCATCTTTGCTTAATCTGAGATTTATCTCCTTGGGAGTTTTAACAGGTTTACACCCAAGCATTCCTACATCACTAATCACTTCAAGAGTATACTTTCTCTGGCACAAAGAGATTCCTTTCTCAGATCTAGCAACTTCCAAGCCCAAGAAGAATTTCAAACTGCCCAGATCTTTCAGCTTGAACTGATTATTTAAGAGCTCTTTCAGGTCTGCTACAGATTGAGGATCATTGCTGGCAATAAGTATATCATCAACATATACTAAAAGTGCCATGAAAGAAGTTCCTGAATGCTTGGTGAATAAAGAGTAATCTGCCTTGGATTGCAGAAAACCACATTGCAGTAGAGTAGTTGAAAACTTGGAATACCATTGCCTTGAGGCTTGTTTAAGGCCATACAAGGACTTATTCAACTTGCACACAAGCTCCCCCTTGCTGGGCAGGCCTGGAGGAAGACACATATACACTTCTTCATGCAAGTCACCATGAAGAAATGCATTGTTTACATCTAACTGGTGAAGAGTCCAGCCTTGCACAGCAGCCAAAGACAAGAGGAGTTTAACAGTCACCATCTTGGCAACAGGGGAGAATGTCTCAGTATAATCTAAACCCTCCTGCTGAGTATAACCCTTGGCAACCAACCGTGCCTTGTACCTCTCTACACTACCATCTGACTTGTGTTTAATTTTGAAGACCCACTTACAGCCAACAGCCCTTTTATTTGGAGGTAAAGGAGCAAGAGACCAAGTATTATTAAGTTCTAAAGCCTTAATTTCAGCTGCCATGGCAGCATCCCAATTAGGATCACCAACTGCCTGATGGTAAAACTTAGGTTCTTGAATGGTGGAAATACTATTGCAAAAATGAGAGTAAGAAGGAGAGAGTTTGTGACTAGAGATATAATTGGTAATGGGGTATTTAGTGGAAACAGCAGAACATTTAAAAGCTTGGAGATAAGCAGGTGGTCTAGAGACTCTAGTAGACCTTCTTGGAACAATAATGGTTGAATCAGGACTGACTGGAATTGGAATAGGTGCAGGGACAGGTTGAATAGGCAATGAATCATCAGGAATAGAAATAGTGATGTCATTAGGAACAAAAACAGATAAATCCTCAGGTAGATCATTAAAATGTTGTTCGAGAATGGTGGAATCAATATGAACTGAGGAGGCTGGGACAGGAGTAGAATGGTGAATAGAATCAGTTACAGGTAGAGGAGGAGCATTAGGAAAACAATCATGAAAAAATGGATCAGTTTGAGATAGAGGAACAGAATTAGGAAGGGACTTAAATGGGAACACAGATTCATGAAAAATGACATCTCTAGAAATGAAAGAAGCTCTAGTTTGCAAATTCAGAAGTTTATAACCCTTAACCCCAAAAGGATACCCCAAGAAAACACACTTAAGAGCCCTAGGATCAAATTTGCCTCTATTGTGAGAGAGAGTAGAAGCAAAGCATAGACAACCAAATACTTTGAGATGGGAATAGTCAGGAAGTTTATTATAAAGAAGCTCAAAAGGAGATTTGTTTTGCAAAAGTGGGTAAGGGAGTCTGTTTATGAGATGGACAGCAGTGAGGATACACTCACCCCAATAAGCAATAGGGATATTGGAATGAAGTCTTAAAGCTCTAGCAACACAAAGTATATGTTGATGTTTTCTCTCCACAACAGAATTTTGTTGTGGAGTGGCAACACAACTATGTTGATGAATGATGCCATGAAGCTTAAAAAATTCAACCATTTGAAACTCAAGGCCATTATCTGTCCTAAAGACTTTAATAGACTTGCCAAACTGAGTTTTAACCATGTTATAAAAGGATTGCAGTAAGGACCTAGTTTCAGACTTAGATTTCATAAGATAAACCCAAGTTGATCTAGTACAATCATCAACAATGGTAAGAAAATACTTGTGACCAGCAACAGTAGGCACCACATAGGGACCCCATATGTCACAGTGTATTAAATCAAAAGGGAATTCAGAAACATGATTAGGAAATGGAAAAGGGAGCCTTTTATGTTTAGCTAAAGGACAAATTTCACAAATTTCATTAGAAACAGATTTATTGAAATGAAGGTCAGGAAGTACATTTTTCAAAACAGAAATCTTAGCATCAGATGGATGCCCAAGTCTAGAGTGCCAAACAGAAGCAGGAATTTTGACATTATTGACAACATGAGATTTATTAGTACTAAAAATGGATTGAAAAACAGAATTGAAAATAGATTGGAATGATGGAGTAGCCTGGGACTGAATTGGAATGGCACAAGTATCAGAGGGTCTATGTTGAAGGAGATACAACCCATCATGAACTTCACCCACACCAATCGTCCTCCAGCAATTGAGGTCCTGAATGAAACAGAAGGTAGACAAGAAAATGAGACAACAATGCATTTTCTTGGTAAGTTGGCTGACTGACAAAAGGTTGAAAGAGAAAGAAGGAACACAAAGCACATTGGTTAAGACAAGATTTTCAGATAGACATATAGAACCAATATGAGTTACCAAGGCAGTTTCACCATTAGGAAGGGCAACCACACAATCAACAGCAGTGAAATTAGTCAACAAATGAACAGAATATACTATATGGTCTGTGGCTCCAGTATCAATCACCCAAACATTATCACCAAAAGCAGTTCTATGTGTAATTTGAGCAGAGAAAACTGAATGCCTCAAATCAAGACAAGTAGAATTACCTGCCATGGTGAGAGTATCTGTGGCATTGGAAGAAGAAGGCACAGCCAGGGTAGGCCTAATCACATTGCTGGCCATGTGTGTTTCCTTGTTGCCCAAATTGAACTGAGTCTCATTGCCACTAGAGGTGAGACGAGCAGCTTGCATTTGAGTCCCCAACATGGTCAAAAACTGTTGACACTGCTCTTGAGTGAAAGGAAAAGTAGTAGAGGTGTGATCATTCTCTGTGCAAGCTTCTTGAATATTGACTTGATTGACCATAAAGTTCTTCCCTTTAGGCTTGAATCCTGGAGGAAAGCCATGTAGCTTGAAACATTTTTCCATGACATGTCCAAGCTTCCCACAGTGAGTGCATATGGGTCTGTCTCTACCTTTGGAATTCTTTCCAGAAGCACCAGAATTGCCAAAGAAACCAGGAAGGTTGGGATTGAAATTGGCATTAGAACCCTTCACTGCAAGAGTAGTAGACTCTATGTGCACAGAATTACTAAGCCCGATGCTCCTCTGCCTCTCCTCTTGAATCAGCAAAGAGTAAACTTTGTTGATGGTTGGTAATGGTTCCATCAACAAGATTTGACCTTTGATCTGAGAGTATGACTCATTAAGTCCCATCAAAAATTGCATGACTGATTCTTGAAGACGAAGATCTTCAATTTTCTGAGGCATATTACAGGTACACTTCCCACAAGAACAAGTAGGAGTAGGCCTAAAATTCTGAAGTTGATCCCAGAATAGCTTCAATTGAGTAAAATAATTGGTGATTGAAGACTCACCCTGACACATTGAAGCTATATCTTTCTGAATTTGGAAAACCCTAGGTCCATTCCCTTGAGAATGTGTATCCCTGAGGTCGTTCCAAATCTCCAGAGCAGTGTCCCTGTAGGTGATACTCACTCGAATTTGAGGTGATACAGCCTTCATCAACCAAGAACCAACCACGTTGTCACAGCGAATCCAAGCATCCACAGCTGCTGGAGTCTTTATCAATGGTGAAGATAGAGTAATACTACCATTGACAAAGCCAAATTTATTCTTGGCAACCAATGCTTTTCTCATTGAACGAACCCAAGCATGGTAATTTTCACCAATCAACGGTTCAGACACAAGCATGGCTCCAGGACTTTCAGCATGATGGAGAAACAGAGGATTGGAGATATGCTCTACGAGTGCAGGATCTAGCACAGAAGAAGCAGATGAAGTGTTTGTTGCTTCAGCCATTGACGAAGCTTGAAAAACTCTCAAGAACAAACCCTAGAAATTTGGGAGAAAATGGCTCTCAAGAACAAGCTCTAAAAAAAATTTTTGAGAGAAAATAGAGAGACTTCGAAGCTCTGATACCATATGAGATTTACTGAAAAAACTGATTTCATTGATATGATTAAAACAGATACAATTACAGGTATTTATAACTAAACCAAAATACTCACTAATCTGATCTAACAAACTTCTTAACTAACTAACAGAATTTGTACAGCTAATCAGTCACGTGTAAAACACATGCTCACTAACTAACACTAAACTACATGCAGCTTCACACTTAAACTACTTGCCGTTTGATCTCTGCTTCAGGTCTGGGGCAGCTTGAACTTGTGGACTCTTGAGAATCACTTTGCTGCTCTGTCTTCTTGGACTTCTGATACATGTAGTCAGTAGAGCCGGTCAGGATCTGTTGAACAATAACTCTGTTCGCCTTTTCAGATGGATGGAATGGATCCCAAAATGCATACAAGTCTCGGTTGGGGCACAGGTTGGAGAGTGATGTGCATAGTCCAATGCCATTGTAAGGTCCTTGTCCACAACAAGCCATCCTTGATGTACTAAACCCTGCCCAACCACAACATGCTCATGTTATGTCTTAGTTTTTTTACCAACAAATAATCCTACAATATCCATTGTATAGAAAATGTTCTTTGAGATAGGAAAATATTCTATCATTTGTGAAATTTTATTGTGTCCCTAACTTTATTGTTTGTGGTTATAATTAAGACAATGCAACATTGAACCCAACATACCATATGCTTGAGGGTTAGTAATGAAGTCAATGTGCGTTTGTTGCGTATTAGCAGCAATGAACACATCTCTGCCAATTTTGTTATTCAGATCTCTTATCATTTGATCGAGTTGTGGGTTATACAAGGCAGCGGCTCTTTGGAGTTCAGCTGAGCATCCACCATTTGTATTTCGCGTGGCCAATTCTGCCGGAACACAACCCAGTGGTCCGGTACCTGTCACAAGAACCCTACGTGCTCCAAGATCATATAGCTTCTGCAATGAGATCAAAAACATTGAAGGAAGCATTAATCATTTGGCAAGTGAATTTGCTTTTTTTTTAGGGCGAATGAAAATGTATTTGGTATTTACTAGTAACTAGTGCATTTTTTTTTTCGTACTTAGATTTTCTCTCAAAATTTTTATTCCAATTAAAGTTTATTGTCAAAAAATTTAAGAAATTTTCATTATTTATTTTAATAATTTATTATATATATATATTTGTTTTAATTTAATAAGAACTCAATCTTATATGATGAGCGTTTTCTACATATATAAAATCATTAAAATTTTATTTGACATATGATTTTTTTATTTATTAAAATACTAACTACTAAGGTATGACAACAATGATTTTCTCTCAAAAATGTGTCACCCCAACGTCTAATTGATCATGCACGAAAGAAAAACTGAAAACAAAAGCACACTGCTTTTGGCCTGAGCAACCAAATGTCTCTACTTGGAGATGTTTTTTTTTTGTCTATCTTTAATTTTATTGGTTGCTTTATCGTGACTAGCTAGCGGTGCATTGCATGTAGAGCCAAACAAAAGCACAGCAAAGTTAATGGTAAATTACCTGTAAAAGTTTTTTGTATTCTGAGATGAGATACTTGACATAATCCGGAAGTCGGTATTGGCGAGACCTTGCAGAATAGGGCACCAAGTAGTAGTTGTTTACAAAATCATTGCCACCAACAGTGATGAGGACAAGCGCTTCTTTCACTAGTCTCTTAGCTTGGTCACTTCCAATAAGATTACTTACTCTTTGCTGGTATTCTTGAAAGTATTCCAATTGTCTATACATTCTTATTATGTTTAGCTGCAAAAAAATACAATTGTATATAGGCCATTTCTTAGATTAGCCTTTGCATTTGATAGTGCTTTCAAGTTTTTGAAAGAAAAAAAAACTAATTGTATGGGAGCTAGAGGCATATGATACAATTAATGTACGTATTAGAATTTCAGTATTTGTCATGAACCATGACATATATGGAGTAGTTTTATAAAATAGTGAGACATTAAAATAAAAGGCATTATCCAAACGAATTATAGAAAGATTAATTATGTGGTTGCAAACTAGAAAAATTAATTGTGTTAAAGAAAATTTGCATAGTATGTCTAGCATCGTTGACATTACTTTTATCGTACACTAATTATATCAGATTACGCCAATGATCATAAAAAGGAGAAAAAAATGTGTGTTCCTAAACTTGTTGGTTAAACTTAAGATGGCCATTGATCACTTACAAACTGAATTCCAGTGTCATTGAGGATTCCAATGCCTGCTGAAGCAAAGTTGGCACCAACAAGGAGCTTTTGTCCTGTGAGCTCAGGACTCAAGTATGGCAATGTGGGCTCAGAGCCGAGCTGCTCACCTAAAAAGGCAAGCAATTCACTAAATACATATTTATATACGTATTGATAGTCATGAACGTACAAAGTAGACTAGAGAGTAATTTCAAATAATGATTTGATAATTATTAAAGCAATAATGCAGATTGAAACCCAACTGATAAGGTCAGGGATGTTAAGGCCATTGGAGAAACGCCCTGTAGGACGATGAGTTGGATAATCAATGCCATAAGGTGGTGAATCGGCACGGGCAGTTGTAGCCAGGTAATTGTTGTTGCCATTGTCAACAAGTGAATCGCCAAAGACGAAGAAAGCCCTGGCATCTGCTGTGTGAACAATGTTTCCTATTGCTAATGCAAGACCCAAAATCATCCAAGAAATGAAAGTGGATGAGGCTTCCATTGTTGTGGTTTGAGTAACTGTTTAGAACTGCTTTTTGCTTTGTACTAAGAACTCCCTGTAGTTGGTGTAAGACTGGGGATGATCTAGGGTGTTTTATAGCTTGTGGATTCTAGCAACATTGTATGGATTGGACCACCAAAAATAAAGCAGGGAGGACAGTGATTATTGTGTTAGCTAGGGGAACAGTTTCTACCAGCTTTGACATTAATCAATGCTTTGAAATATAGATATGCTAAAGATAGCTTTTGGTTCAAAATCTTTAATTCTTGCATGATTTCACTTACAATCTAATCTAAAATAGCAATGTATGTTCGGTTGCTGAAAAATTGAATCATGAGAGTTGTATATTCTTGAAAGTTTAAACTTACAATTTGAATTTGTATTGTATTTTAAACAAAATTATATTTATTGAATATAAATTTTGGTGTTTAAGATAATCCTATACAACTTGGCCATTAGTAACTAAATAATTGATAACTTTGATAATTATCGATAAATTTTTAAATAACCAATACCTTGAAAATTAATAAATATATTTTGTTTTTCTATCTAGCATTTCAAAAGAAAAAAAAAATATTTTGGATAAAAATAAGTATTTAATTTTCTAAAATTAACTTATATAGTTATTTTAAGGGAAAGAAGTGAAAATTTTATTTTGAGTGTCACATTAATAATTCTCACCAAGGTAAAATACCTGAGAATTGATATTTCTTATCTAAAATGTGGAAATTAAAGTCCCCTAACTTTTGAGAATTGAAATGTTTATAAGAATTATAATTCTTAAAACACTGAAAAACTCATGAAATGAACAACTACATTTTCTAGGACTTTTAAGAATTAACAATTGTTAGGGTCAATAGATTGATTTTTGGCAAAATATGAACAAATCCTTGAGTCTTGTTAAGTCTATAATTATGTGTTTTTTTTTTTTAAGTCCAAGTCAAAGACCAATTAAAGACATCAAGCTCAACACGTCCTTGATTAATTGAGACAAGATCAACTGCAAGCTCGATAGTAGTCGATCATTAAAGAATTGCAGATTATTTTTTACTATGATGCAATTTGTATTATGTTAGTTGTAAAAGTGGGTTTTGTAACCCTAATTAGAGAACTTAAATAAAAGCACAACCTTTCATAAGGTTGTAGAGGTAGAAACTCTAAGGGATTTAGAGGAAAAAAAAAAAAAAAACAGCCTAAAGCCTCTCGCCTCCACCTATTCAACCTGTGTTTTTAGAAGCAAACAAAGAACCATCATTAACGGTGTTGTTAATGCCATAGTGCATATCAAATCTTAAGCCACAGAGTCCAGTAATTCCTACTGTAAGTAACAATACTAGGATCTGGATATTGTTGTATTATGTACTTCCATTTTATTATTGTAAATTCTTTTGTTGGGTGGTTATCGGTAAACCCCTAGAGGGTTTTATTGCCAAAGTTTCATTTCGTAACCATATCGCATGCCTTTTATTTTTATGCTACTTACTCTTTGCAATATGGTTCTATGCATAGTTAACCGAATTGGAACTCAACAGTATAATTGATTAATTAATCAAGTTGGCATAAATTGAATTAAACTCAATCAAATATATAGCGACTAAATTTCCTATCACTAATTTTTGAGTGGAAATATAATTTAGAGTACACCATCCATTTAACCCAGATTGCATGGTTAATTAATCCTAAAAGGTGAACGCCGAAATATCCTAGTCTTTCAACATCGATCAGAATGAACCAAAATCCATCCATGCATGTGAGAAGAAAATTCTAAACGTGAGCCCTGATCTTTAAAGGGAAAAGAAAATTCCTGAACCAAAACTCAGTACGACTTAAGGTTACTGTGTCTTTTAAAAAACAAGAATAACTATTTCTTCTCTTTTTGTTGATAGTGATATTAATTATGTTGTATAAATTAGTTGGGAATTTTGTGCAACATTTTTTTGGTCTAAGTTAAGAGAATTTCATTTCAAAGCAATTTTTTTTTTCGTGTAACATTGTGAAAATAGGGTTTATAGTGTCAAGTCATTTTAAATATTAAATAATATAACACTAAATTCAGATGTCTAGATTTTATATTAATATTTAGTTTAAACCATTTTGGACTAATTAAAGATTTTAATGAAATTTTGTCTACTGCTAGTGACCAAATATTTCATTCATAGATGTAGGGTCAGCCCCACAATTAATAGAAAGCTTTGAATCATTTGATAAAAAAAAGTAAAAGAAACCCCATAGGTCAACTTTTAGGTTAGCTCTCAATTAAAACATTGTCATGAAAGGAAGAAGCTACGAGCCCATTTTTCTCTTGTGCCATGTGATATGCATAAATGGGATGGGTTTGTTGGATGGAGCTGTACTCTAGTTTACTCTCACCGCCCAAACCCATGACAATTGGAACAATGAATTATTGACCCTTTTGAACACTTTACCAAAAAAAAAAAAAAAATTGTCTTTTTTTATATTTTAAGAATTCGTACTAGTTCATGCAAAAATTTATGTCTATTTTATTATAAATTTTTTTTTTACATAACCACATTAGATTATCTATTCTACAGTATATTCAATAGAATATTTATTTATTATTTAATTTTTTGCTATTGTTTATGTCCTTTTTTTCCCATTGGTTTTCCTTTGTGAGAGAGAGAAAAAGATAAATGAAAAAATATTGATATTGACAAAAACAATAGTCATGTATATTTACATAATTACTGTAACTAGAGATAAAATGCTATTTTGTACAATTTTGTATAAACTAATGTGGGTAATTTTTAAAATTAAATGTGCAAAATTTACCTCTTAAATTATTATGCACTGAGTTCCAGTTAGCTCAATTGGTAAAATTTTTTATGGTTGAATAAAAGATTTAGGATTCAATCCTTGTTTATATTAAAAACTGATTGATGTGTTGATCTGATTGGTGTCTTGATTTGATGAAAAAGAATTATCATCAGGAGAGCGGACGCTATAGGTTAAAAATTCTTTTAAAAAAAATATTATGCATTGTTTCCCTCAAAAATTTTTTTTTTTTTGCATTGACTCTATAGTGTATAGGTAATTTTTTTTTTTTTTTTTTGCAGAATAAATGCTCAGTACTATTAGTCGGTGAGAAGGAATGAATGCTATATACCTAAGTTTGCGGCGTGACTTGAAGCAGTGCCAAAACTGATAGCATATATCTTTGCTAATTTCCTACTATCTACTCTCAGAACTGAAAGTCTACTATATTTTAGACTGGTATTTATTAGGTTTCTATTTTTAGTTCGGCATTGGATTCGGTTTTATTTTTCTATTTTTAATTTGGAATTGGATCTGGGTTTTTTTTTTTTTTTTTTTTTTTTTTTTTTTTTTTTTTTTTTTTTTTTTGGAGAGAAAGGAATTGGATTCGGTTTTGTTTGTTCTATTTTACGTCGTTGTTTTTGGCCGTGTATAATATAAGTATAGAAAAAGTTACTATGGATACCTATTCAGTAAATAAAATTATGAAAAAAAAAAATTACTCAGAGTCCGTTTGGATAAAACTTATTTTGCTAAAACTGAAAATACTGTAGCAAAATAATTTTTAAATGTGTGAATAGTGCTGTGATGGGACCCATTTTTAATGAAAAAATTATTGAAAAGTGAAGTTTGTGAGACCCGTAAACAGTGCACGAGTATACCATTCACGAAATAATTGGTCAACAACTGCGGCTGAAAGCAAAAAAAAAAAAAAAAAACTGAAACACAGAAACGCAAACTTTGAATCCAAACAGATACTGAATATGGTCATATCGTCTTTGCATTTTTTTTTTTTTTTTGGTCAATACAAATAAGAGAACAAATAACAAAATACTCAAAGATAAAATTTAAATAATACATAAAATTTTAAATTCACTTTACACAATATAAAGTTTACTAATAATATCATCACCATAAAAGAACAAAAATACTAAATGTGGGGGATCGCGTCAAGTGTGCGACAGTAACGTGTAAAAATTGATATGATGGGTCCGTTTGGATTGAACTTATTGTTGCTGAAACTGAAAACTGAAAACTGAAAACTGAAAACACTGTAGCAAAATAATTTTTAAATGTGTGAATAGTGTCGTGGGACTCATTTTTAATATTTTTTATTAGGTGAACAGTGCGTGAACAGTGCACGCACTGTTCACGCACAGTATTTTTTGTCTCTCAAGTCAACTAACGCGGCCAAAAAAAAAAGAAAAAAAAAAAAAAGAAGAGAAACGCAGAATCCGGAACGTGGACGCAGAGTCCAAACACTCACGATGGTAGCGTTTGGCCTCTGCGTTTGTGCGTCTGCGTCCGAGTTTTTCCTCTTTTTTTTTTTTTTTTTTTTTTTTTTTTCCCAGGCAGTGAACAGTAAAATCACATGATTTTACTGTGCATAGACAAAAAAATACTGTTCATGTACTGTTTAGCACTGTTCACAGTCCTGTTCACGCATTAAAAAATATTAAAAATGGGTCCCACGGTACTATTTACACATTTAAAAATTATTTTGTTACAGTGTTTTCAGTTTTCAGTTTTCAGTTTTCAGTTTCAGCAACAATAAGTTCAATCCAAGAGTGAGATTGAGAAGCAGAAACAAAGATAATGACATTACAAATGTTGAGGTTCAGTTTTAAGTCTTTTTTTTTTTTTTCCAAATTTAATAATGGTTAGGCATACTAAACTATTAGGCTAGCGTATCAAAGAAATCACACTTTGTGAATGTGATGTGAATTGTCCCATTTGGCCATTTTGTTTGATTTTATTTATATAAAAAATTCCCTTAATAAACGGGTCAACCCAATTGACCCGTGGGTTGATCCGACCTAACCTAGAAATTAATCGGGTTGGGTTGGTTTGTTTTTACTCCAGGTAAAAAAATTCTTGGGGTGTGTTGGGTATTTTTCTTCTGGTTTGGATCAGATAAACAAGTCAAAGTCTAATTTGCCAAATCTAAGTATATTACTTACACTTAAATTTTTGGGTGTATTTCGGTGTACAATTGTTCTCTTTTCTTTTTTATTTATTTTTGAAGTCTACAACGTCTTGCATATGAGCAAATGATAAAGCCATATTTTACATAAAGGCGTATTTTACACATAGATTATATGCATGTGAGCAAATGATATTTATAAGGGCACTAACTGCACATTCTTGTTAATTTACATAATCTGTACGCATCATCTATTTCATATGTTAAATGTGGATATTATTCATTAAATTGGGAACATTTGTGCATACAGAGTGCATGTCAATAAGTGGGTAAGAATATTTTTCCCATATATTTGAGATTTGAGATAGAGGTGTTGCACATAAGATGACGGAATTATTCTCCAAAAGTAGGGACAAACAAAACTTGGTTCTTGATTTAACAAGTTGATATGTTCAGAATCTTCATATAGTTGTCGGTAACAGATTGTATACGTATATAAAGCTTAACGTAGCAGGAGAAACAGTTCAGCAAGCAAATTAAACCCCCACTAAATAGGTGAGTATTGTACCTTCTAGCAATCTTCTGGTTCCTTGTTTCTCTTTTTACTGGTAGGTTTCTTTTAAATGTTACAATATTATGCAAACTTGAATTTTCAGGCACTTCAATTTACGACTGGGCTTCACAATAATGAATTTTACAACCCTATCATAATTACTTATATCACAGAAAGTACAAGGGGTATGGGTTCTTTCTGGTGGGCAAGTAAATGCTCACATGAAACTTGCTAAGTAAAACTGGTTTGCCAATAAAATGTATAGGTTCTAATGCTCATGGCTTGTACAGTTCCAACCGCATTTTGTAAAGAACATCAAATGCCATTAAATCTACTGCCACATCCCACATGCACTGTCCAAATGTTTAAACACATATACAAATGGGAAATTTAATTACCATGGTTCATCAAGAACTTTGTGAAGGTGAGAAATGACTAATTATCACAAATGTAGACCCAGCTGTGAGAAATTGTTGAATTAATAATTTATTCCAACACTTTATCCATATCCGTACGCTCCAATGCTTCTTCTTTTTCCCCTCACGTGTGTCAGCCAAGTATATATCTTCCTACTCCCAAAATACCAATTTTCTAAATAGCCAGGTTAAAATAATATTTTTTCACAACTTGATTACCAAACTGACAAGTTTTAATTGAAATAAAATAATTTTATATATATTCATTATTAACATTTTTTTTCTTTTTGTTTTTTATGTACCGTTTACAATATGTTATATCAATACCTGTGAAAAAAAGTTCACATTATTTTCTAAAAGTTTGAGGTGGTAAATTTATCTATCTTTAATAGTCTCTCCAAATTCTAAAGTTACATAATGAATACAAACCTTTGACTAAAAAAAAAATGAAAACAAAAAACAAAAAAAATCACCTACGAGTTTTCAATTATCTCAAATGTAATGTTGTTAACGTGACATGAGTGAAGTTTGTCAATTTAATGTGTTTGTTATGTCACATAGAGCCAGTTTGGATGGAATGAGAGTATAGCGATTTGGCCAGAAATTAGCCCTCCATCCAATCTAGCCAATAGGTCATTACAGAAGTTGAACCCTTGCGACCTTTATTTGGTTGGGAATACATATTCTTACCACCTCTAATCATACATTGAGGTAACCTGCACATGCACATCCTAATTTCTTTGATATATGGTATTTTTGGTAATTTATTTGCTAAATATGAGACCCAAAAAAAAAACACGTTTTTTGATAGCTTTTATGTTAAATATGTTACAAAAAGATAAAAATTAGCATTTAAAATAAATTTATTTATATATATATATATATATACATATTAAAAAAAATAAAAGCATATGCAAAAAATAAAACATAAAAAAGCTTTTGTGAAATGCACATTTGATCATGGCTTCTTTAATTTTCTTCACTCCGTCCAATCTAGTAAAGCATCAAATCCAATTTCATAAACTTCATCAATTTGAATTCTAACTTTCCTCCAAATATAAGTACAAAAAATAAAACCCAACATTTTTATCTAGCATGAGATTAGCACAACTTTGATTATTACTGGAACCTAATATTAAACTTTTCATTGGTTTTAATTACTGAACCACACTATGTTACACGAGAGACGGGCCTAAAATGAATTAATTATTTGGTCAATGGGTTAATTAAGATTTGTAATTGTGACGTTCTGTTTTTCTTTTCTTCTTTTGTAGAATTATTAAACTAGTGAACTATTGAATTTAATTATTAGACATTAAACTTAAAAATAATTTATTATCCAAATATTGTTTTTTTTACTTGAAGTGTCTTTGTTGTTATTTGTATTGAAAGAATGATTAATAAACATGTTATAAAATATGTTCATTTATCTTTCTTTTTATTATGTGAGAATTAATGTGAATCATAAGGGATTGGCCTCACCTATATATGAGTAAGATTCTTAAGAATAGTAATCCATTATAGACCTCCATACCCAATCCAGCTGAATCATACCCAATTTCTTACCTGACTTGTTCACCATGAAGAATTTGCAAAGGGTTTTCCTAGAGACATAAAAACATTTTAATTTTTGTTACTTATGCAAATTTTAAAAATTGGTATGTACATTTTAATAATGGGTACAACAAGAGTAGGAAAAACTCCACCATGTTTCCGATGCATGTTACCCATCTCTCATAGTGTGGGGTCCACTCCATTGTGAGAGATGGGTAACATGCACCGGAAACATGATAGCCTCTCTCTCTCTCGAGGCCTATTTGTGGTGGTATAACAATGGCTTGGGGGTACGGAGGGTAGGTTGATAGGTTCCACTTGATGAAACTTGCCATGAACAAGACGTCAACAGGAAGCGCAAGATATCTTTTGTATTGATTGGAAATTAATTCCTGTTTCAAAAGCAGATGGTGAGGAGTCTTTTCTTATTATTCAATACGTCACATTTTTAGGGTCCGTTTGATTATAAATTATTTTTGCTGAAACTGAAAATTGAAAATATTGTAGCAAAATAATTTTTAAATGTGTAAATAGAGTATTGTGGGACCTATTTTTAATATTTTATTTCGAATAAAATGGTTGTGGGTCCCATGAACAGTACATGAACAGTGCATAAACAGTATAATTTGTCTCTTGCATAGTGAATTTATGTGCATGAACAGTGAAGTCACTGTTCATACACGCTAAAAAAAAAGAAAAGAAAAGAAAAAAGGAAAAAGAGGAAACGTGATTCAAATAAGTTGAATCCAGATGCTCTATTAGAAGTACAGAGGGAGTGACTTTTATGTTTTGTATCGTTTATATCGACTGAAAACTAAATCCTATTTCAAAATCAAAGTGAGAATTACTTAAACATACGATACGTCACATTCTTTCAAGTGGAAAGGGGTTGCCTTTTACGTTTTAGAACAGAAAAGATTAGTGCCAAACTAAACATATCACAATTATGAAATTCCAAAACAAGTTTTCATAGCATCCATTAACCAACCCTTGATCGATTATAGCAGCGGCATTAATGATCCAAATGATAGTTCTTATCTTTGTTTTTCAACCGGCTTCAGTGTTTGGTCCATCCGACTCCTGTCTTCCCATCAAAGTCATCATTAATACTAAAGTAAACTACCTTTCCTACCAATTTTAATACCTATCAACGTAGTGTCTCTTCATTATGATCATGACTACTGATTTTAGAACAAGCGACAATATTTTTATCACCCACAGATAATGTAGGTTCTAAAACTTACTTATTAAAAAAAAACAAATTAAGAAGCTCCAATATTTTGTTTTCTTTTTTGACTTTCTTCTTCTTGTGACAACACGTGCAGGCATTTAATCGTTTATAAGCAATAAAAGAAAGGAATATATAAATTAAGTTATAAACTAAAATCTTTGTCTTTAAATAAACTTTGTTCAAAATTTTAGTTTTGTTCCTGAATTAAGTATTGTTTAGAGCATTTTAATATTAATTAATTAAAATGAATTTATATGACCATATAAATGTAAAGATATGAGAATTAATATGGAAGATGAGGAGTAAATGAAAATGTTTAATTCTACATTGAAAATTAAAAAGATTATTTTATTCTTTTTACTTGGGTTGATTAATGGGTTAATATGAATTGATTCAAATATTGAGTTAAATACGTGTGCAGGGGGGTGAAGGGGGAAAGTGTTAAAAATAGAAATCAATATCCTGAATCTCCTTAAAGAGAGCGAATATCGTGTCTCAGTCCAAATAGTGTTGTGTATTTTTTTTTCCTTCTCAAATTAATAATATTTAGAAGTATTAATTATGTTAGTTTAAATAGTGTTCTATATTTTTTCCTTCAAATTAATATTCAAAAGTATTATTCTGTTTATCTTTGTGTTATTTCTATTATTATTGTGTTTGCACCAACAAGTATTAATTATATTAGTTTAAATTTTGTTCCCGAATAATTTAACCTCACTACTTCT
Source organism: Quercus ilex subsp. ballota (assembly GCA_032727855.1). Lineage (NCBI taxonomy): Eukaryota > Viridiplantae > Streptophyta > Magnoliopsida > Fagales > Fagaceae > Quercus > Quercus ilex. Next base: position 31,142,171 of record CM064910.1, on the reverse strand, counting down.
CTTTTAAAAATGAGCTGATTGTTGTAAAATTGGTGATTTTTTCTATAACTAACTTTAATCCTTACTGATATATATGAGGTCAAAAATTCAATAGAGAGCAGAAATTGCACATCTGTTTGGTTTAGCAATGATATCATTAATCATTGTTCATGGCAAGTTTCATCAATTGGAACCTACCCCCAAGCCATTGTTATACCACCACCTACTCTTGTTGTACCCGTTATTAGCTAGCACATTAATTATGAGCAAACCTAGGAGAGAGAGAGAGAGAGAGAGAGAGAGTGATTCTGAATGAAAATTGATTTTGGAATCAATGTTGTTATTAAATAGATTGAAAATCTGGTTAATGCTTATTCATCAACCAATTGTACAAACTAACTTTTGAAGATCACGCTACATTGGAAAGAAATTCCATGACACGTACAACACAACTTGAATTGTAATAATACATAATAATAAATTACTAACTTATAAAACATATTCTGTATTCCGATGCAAGCAAGACAATTTATTAGGTCATGGTCGTAGAGTCCAGGGCCAAGACGGTGCTGAGATTCATGGGGTACATCATCTCGCTAGAGCCACTCAGGATTTGTTGAACTATTATCTTGTTTGCCTTTTCAGATGGATGGAATGGATCCCAAAATGCATATAGGTCTCTGTTTGGGCACAAGTTTGATGCTACCGTGCAAAGTCCCAGACCATTATTGGGTCCTTGCCCACAACATGCTATCTTGGATGTGGTAAATCCTGTTCAGGAATAACAATGCTGGTTAATTTCATTTTCAACAATTAAGGACAAGTCTTTTTCAGAAGTTTGAATCAATATTGTTTAAAATTTATACCCAAAAAAAAAAAAAGTTGAATAAAGAAGAAGTGAGGGACCAGACCAGGCTGTATTCATCTCTTTCTAAGACGAATTAAAACCATCCAAATCTAACACAAACTAAACTATTGAATGGGGTGTCACAGACATACCCATAAAGGGGTATACGTTGTTCCAAAATAAAAATAATCGGGTAGGTTGTTCCATTAAGATACCAATTCAATAGGGTAGTTTTAATAAATGCAAATCGATCACTTTTTATTAAAATTTTGTTTTTGTGTGAATAATCCAACTACCACGTTGTGTATTAGATTCCACACTTGCATGTCACAAAAAACACATTAGTGAATCAGTCAACTCACTAAAAGATTAGGCATGTTACACCTAACTTTCTTTCCCTATCAAATTAATTGCTCTCCAAAAAAAATAATCATAAAGATTGAAAACAATGTAAAGTAATTTAACCGGTATTCTTAAGACATTTATTAATTGATTATTTTAGAAAAAATTTAGTACTATTCTCATAAAAATATAAAAAGTTGTAAAAAAGTCAGTTGCGATTTTCTTTTTTCATAAAAAATTTCCTTAAAAATTTCCTAAACTGATGTTTTTAGGACATCCGTTAACATTTCCTAAATGAAAAGACATACCATATGCTTGAGGATTATTGATGAAATCATTGTGCATCAACGCAGTATTGGCAGCAATAAAAACATTGGAACCAATCTTGCTGTTGAGACCTCGAATCATCTGAACAAGTTGTGGGTTGTACAAGGTGGCAGCTCTTTGCAGGTCAGCTGAGCATGCACCATTGGTGCTACGCATTGCAAGCTCTGCTGGAACACAACCTAGTGGTCCGGTTCCTGTCACAAGGACCCTACGTGCTCCAAGATCATATATTTTCTGAAATCACATTAACTTGTGATATTAGCTTAAAAAAAAAGTAACACGACTCGTAGGGCACATGTAGTTGATTAATTCTGGACCGCAAGGCAGGCTGCTTTTTGACTCAAAATTTAAGCCATTTAGCTTGATAAGAAATCTAATGATTAATGATAAGTCTAACGACATAATAAATTTTGCATCTGATGCGGTGATGTTAATGGTGGTTTAAGTGAAAATGATGTTATACTAATCACAATTTATTATTTTAATTATTTGTAATTTTTTTTTGTTGGTCTTTGTGACACTTTTAAATAATTAATTACATTGATTAGAAGCAAATAATTAGCAACTTTATCAAGATATGATAGGTTTTTTTCTCTAAATTAACAAAAGATTAGGCATGTTACTCTTTTTAAGTACACATGTAGACTATAAATATATATTGGTACGTATTGCACGTAGCACATTGTGTGTAATTGTGCATGTAAAACCAGAAAGGTAGCTAGCCAAGGTAATAAATAGGATTTACCTGTAGAAGTTTTTCGAACTCAGAAATGAGGTACTTAACATAATCCGGGAGATTGTATTGGCGAGATCTGGCAGAGAAAGGCACCAAGTAGTAGTTGTTAACAAAGTCATTGCCACCAACAGTGATGAGTACGAGTGCTTCATTAACACGTTGCTTTGCCTGCGCAGCTCCAATTTGAGCAGCTAATTTTCGCTGATATTCTTCAAAGTATTCAAATTGTCTGTACATTCTGATAATGTTCACCTGCAAGAGGTAACATATATTAATTTAAGCCTTGCATGATTCGGATTAAATTTAACAAATCTAAAAATGTATCCAGGGTCGTGGCATTTAAAATGTGGCAATTTGTAAGAAATAAAATTTTAACCGTGAAATGGGTCTCACAATATAAATTGAGACAGATGTTAGACTTACGAACTGGATTCCAGTGTCATTGAGAATTCCGATTCCAGCGGAAGCAAAGTTTGCACCAACAAGTAGTTTTTGTCCAGTGAGCTGTGGGCTCAAGTATGGTAACAATAGCTCCGTGCCAAGTTGCTGACCTGAATGTACATTTTTTTTTAATTATGGGTTAATCAATCGTACAAGACTTATAAACAATTACAAATTAATGAATAGAAGGTTGGAATTTTAGCATGAAAAATAATGAGAAAAAGGAATGTAACAAAACTGATAAAATCAGGAATGTTGTAGCCATTAGAGAATCGGCCAGTAGGTCGATGGGTGGGGGCGAAATCAATGCCATAAGGAGGAGAGTCTGCTCGGGCAGTGGTTGCCAAGTAGTTGTTGTTGCCATTATCAACCAGTGAATCTCCAAAGACGAAGAAAGCCCGAGCAGCCTCGGTTTGAGTACTAAGAGTTCCCAATGCCATGACCATGAAAATGATCCTTGAACAAAAAACCAATGAGCTAGCCATGGAATTGAAGGTTGAAGAGGAAAAACAAAGGAAATGATATATGAGAAAGACTAAAGTAGCTCTATTTATGTGCACTGCACAGTGCACAATCAACTGTGGTGTTGGTATGTGAATTCAAGAATAGGGATAAGCTTTATATAGGTAGGGGTTCTTGTTGTTTGGAGAAAATAAAGGCGCAATAAAGGCAATAATCACAATAGCAAGGTAGCACAGGTAGTTGTGCATGGCAATGCCGTGAGGTCATCACCGATCACAGTGATGTCAAATCCAAAAATATCTCCTTAATAATCTTGTGGGTTTTTTTTTTTTTTAATCCAAGCTTAATTTACCTGCCTTTCCAAATCAATCATTGCGTAACTGAGTAAGAATAGCATTGAACATTGCTAGTGTATATTGTGTGTAACGACATTGCTTCACAGCTAGAGATAGCATGGTTGTGTTTATAAGTTGAGCACCTTCGATAGGCCAAATTCAGTCAAAGACTCAAAGCTACGTATCCAATACGAAATGAACCTAAATTGTGTTATTATTTCGGATACCAATAATATGCATGATAGGTCTAGGAAATGGTGACTCAACCAAACATTGATCATAACAAGAGTAATTAACACCGGATTAAGATGGTCCTAATCAGTGCACCTTAAAACTTTTTAGGCATTCATAACTCATCCCTAGTCACACCTTAAAAGAGTGGCGGAGTCAGGATTTCAGTTTAGGGGGGCAAAATCAAAAGACAATATTAATAATAATTAAAAAATAAATAAAAATAATAATCAATATTACTAATAAAATTATAAATAATGATAATTGTTATAAAAAAATATATTTAAATTTAAATAACCTGTAAAATAAATAAACAATTGTAAAACAACTAATTCATAGTTACTAACAATTAAAGTAAGAGATTAATCTATATACACAAATTTTAGACATCTAATTTGATTCCATGTAATAATTTGAGAAAATAAATTTCCAACTTTCATTCTATATTTTTCTAATTATTTAAAATTTAGATTTATGGTAAAAACTCAAAATTTGAAAATTTGAAAAAAAAGAGATAAGAGGAGAAGAAAAAAAATGGATGCTTTACTGTTTTAGCACCGCACAAGACATTATATTATTATTTTGTGTAAAATTTGAGTTCCTCGGGCAGTACCTGAAGTGAAAGAAAGGAATTTGGATAAGTGAAAAAAATAAATAAATAATAAAAGACCTTGAATATTGGTCAAAGTGCACACAAGCTTTTTAACTTAAAAAATAAAGGTGATAGGTGGTGGCCATTTATTTCAGTGTCAGACTAATTGATAAAAGCGGGAGTAATTTTTTTAGTAACATCATAAAATTTCACAATACTTTTAAGAAAAAATACAAAATTAATCTTTTAATTTTCTCTTTTTTTTATTTCAGTCTTCTAACTTTCAGTTTTGTCAATCCAATCTTTTAACTTTTAATTTTTGTCAATGTAAGATTCCGTTAAACTTCAATTATGGGCTGCCGTTAATATCACTGAAACGATGCTGTTTTTCCTTTTTTTTTTTTTTTTTTTTTTTAATTTCAGAATTAAAAGAAAAAAAGAAAAATCTGTATAAATAAAAAAAAACATTTAAGGGGAACATGTTTTTGAAATTTTTTTTTAAGCATCTTTATTGCTTTGCTGTCGGGGAGGTGGGTTCATCAAATTGTAGATCCCACCAGAATGTAGCAACATAGAGATTGAAAACTTTTAGGATCACGTGGTGATTCCATTCACCTTGCAATATGTTGTTCCCCTTAAATGTTTTTTTTTTCTTTTTACAGATTTTTTTTTCTTTTAATTTCGAAATTAAAAAAGAAGAAGGGAAAAAGGGCATTGTTTCAGTGACATTAACTGCAGCCCATAATTAGAGTTTAATAGAATCCTGAATTGACAAAACTGAAAGTTAGAAGACTAAAATGAAAAAGAGTGAAAGTTAAGAGGGTCAATTTTATATTTTTACCATATTTTTACAATAAATTAAGGTGTTAGTGTATTGTAGGTCAAAACAAAACAAAATAAATTATTCTAAGATCCATCACAACTAAAAACACAAGTATGGTAATAATATTGCGAAATTTTGTTGTATTACTAGACTTTCTTAGATGGAAAATGTGTTTATTTATTTATTTTTTTTCATGTTATGATACAGTCTGTATACAGAGCAAATATTTCTTTGTTTTACTATTTTAGCGTCAGAAGGGCAAAAAACCACTCTAATAGAACAATATAAATTTTTTTTTTTTTAAATCAACTATATATTTGGGTGGGGTCAGGTGGGCAGCTGCCTCCCTCTGTCTCCGCCCCTGCCTAAAAATCACTGTATTTATTCCTACCAGGACCTGATGAGGGCTGCATGGACGACAGCTGATTAATTACACACATGTTGCAGGTTTTGGTACAAATTTGAGATGGGTGTGTAACAAGGCCCAAGATTATGTGGCATCACCATCAAAAAAAAAAAAAAAAGATTATGTGGCATCCCCTTTTTTAAAAAAAAAAAAAAAAAATTTTGTGGCATTCTCCTCTTATTTGTAACATTAATATAACATCCATTTATTATATTTGTTAACTTTAGTGCAAAAATAATAACCGGGATGGTATATATGGGAACAAGACATGTCATAAACGCACCAAGCCCTTTCTCAAAAAAATAAACGCACCAAGCCAAAAAAAAAAAAAAAAAAAATCACTTGATAAAAGAACATCCATAATATCCCGCCAAGCTTGGCCCAAGCCCATTGTTTGGTGAGTCTTGAGTTGCTAGTAACTTTCAGTCCTCTCTTTTTTATATTTATTTTTAAAATTCGATAATTACAATTAAATTTACATTTTTTTTTTGGTAGAGGAAATTAAATTTACATATAGATATAATCTGAGTCTTGAAGAGATTTTCGTCATGGCTTTAATTCTTTGTGACAGACAGTCACCAATTTTGGTACTTTCAACCTCTATTTTAGTTGGTAGCAATTATTCTTTATTTAACGCCGTTTGAAGCTGATTATAGGCATAAACATAATTAATCTTCACAAGTGTGAGAAGCATATCAATGGGTATGAGATTTTAATAAACCTAACTGTGTACAGCCAAAATAAAACGTGGATGCAAGTTCATCAAGTTGAACAACTTTAGACATTAACTATTAACATAGATTTGGCCGATTTAGTAATTTGATTATGATTTTCTTATCCAAAAAGCAGCTGGTATAAATTATTCTCTCCTTTTCAAAAAGTAGAAAATAAATATGCTAAAAATGTTTGTGATAACAAATTTGGTGAAGCAAATTTTAGGGAGTCCTTAATTACTTTGTTGCTTCTGAAAAAGGGCAGTCCCGACTCCCGAGAGAAACAAGTCGGCAGGAAAGAATCAATGTTGAAAATGAGTACGTTCCAAAAAAAAATTCTGTCATACAAGAAACCAATAATTGTTAAAGTATTCATAAATCAGAAACCATTGTGGTTACGTTTACTAAGATTGTATGACTTGTCCACTAGTCTCTAACTAATTGATCAATTAAATTTCGGTTTTTAATATATCAGTATATTATATTTACAAGGTGGTTCATTAAAAAAATAAAGTCATCTAAAACATGAAATATATGATTTAATAAAAAAAAAGATAAAGAAAGAAGAAGAGCAACATAATAAGATTTATAAAATGAAGAAAAAAAAAACATTATTGAAAGAAAATGACTCCTTCAACCCTCTTTTTAGAATAAAGTTTGGGTCCAATATCTTCAGTACTGAACTCTCTTACCAAACGAGCGCTAAGATTGTATGACTCATCCACTAGTCTAATTAATTGATCAATCAAATTTCAATTTTTAATATATTGATATATCACATTCACAAGTTGGTTTTTCAAAAAAATAAAGTCATCTAGAACATGACTTATTGAAAAAAAATGACTCCTTCAACCCTTTTTTTAGAATAAAGTTTGGGTCCAGTATCTTCAGGATTGAACTCTCTTACCAAACGAGCGCTAAGATTGTATGACTTATCTATTAGTCTAATTAATTGATTAATCAAATTTTAGTTTTTAATATATCAATATATCACATTCACAAGTTGGTTCGTCAAAAAAATAAAGTCATCTAGAACATGAAATATACGAATAAATAAAAGAAAGATAAAGAAAGAAGAAGAGCAACATAATAAGATTTATAAAACAAAGAAAAAAAAAACATTATTGAAAGAAAATGACTCCTTCAACCCTTTTTTTAGAATAAAGTTTGGGTCCAGTATCTTCAATACTGAAATCTCTTACCAAACAAGCGTTAAGATTGTATGACTTATCCACTAATCTAATTAATTAATCAATCAAATTTCAGTTTTTAATATATCAATGTATCACATTCACAAGTTGGTTCGTCAAAAAAAAAAAAAAAAAGTCATCTAGAACATGAAATATACAAATAAACAAAAGAAAGATAAAGAAAGAAGAAGAGCAACATCACAACTTGTGTATTGGATCAAGCCAAATCTGTCCTTTAATGAGGATTTATCCCACGAAGCAATTAAAGAAAACCATAAATATAGATCAGTAGCACTACCATGCGATCAACATAAATGGACATGCATGCAGAAATGAGAAATCCCAATATCCCATCCATGGTTAAAATCAAAATTAATGTGCTCTAAAACTGAATTGTAAGTTGCAAGATTATTAGCTAGGCCAACGACCTTTACGGCATTAGTAAATTGCCGATTCTACGAACAAATTGGTAGCTTTATAAAGATAGTCAGAATTTTGATGGTACCTGCTTGACAGTAAGAATTATGATATTATAAAGGCAGAATATATTTTGAACATTAAACCAAGGCTTGAATTGGGGCCCATAAAAATAATCCTAAGAACTTGTGGACCACTAAATGACGTAGTTTGTGATTGAAATAAAGCACGAATGAGCTGTATGAGGTTTTATAATACCAACTACTCTGCACCAATATCCTTGATATAGCATAATTTTGCTGGAGAAAACGGTTCAACTAACAAGTTTTTTTCATGGATATTTAAGTTCATTCAACTCTCATTTCTCAACCTTCTTTTTCAGGCTCTTTAATTCCCTAGCTAGCGAAGGCATAGACTTTATAGTCATGACCCATTAATCTCTGTCGTGTGATATGCAAAAACAATGAGACTGTCTGAATTGAATGTGCAGCTGTAATGGTTTGCTCTGGTATAGTTAGTATTCATAGTTCACCTCCAATGAAGTTGAATTGCAGCTACATTGCTGAGAAGAATGGTTACAGTGACACTTATAGAACGATTATGTTGAAGTTCTGCACATCACATTTTTTTTGTGGGGATAAAAATTACTTAAATAGATAGTCAAAGCTGTAGTAACATATTTGTGTAAATCTAATGTGGAGTAGGGACCCTCATCGTTTGGCTGGAAATAGAAAGAGTTTTACTTCATTGTGGTGCCAAATATAAAGAGAGGATCTTTTTCCTACGAGCTACAATAGCATCTCCAAACAGTAGGGTAATTGGTTGAATTTTTAGTTGAGAGTCGAGAGCAATTTTAGGAGAGAAAGGATGGGGTGTTGAAATTCACAGATTATATTTATTGTCACGTTATGTTATAACATTTATGTAATATCATAGGATCACTTTTTTCTGAAAAGTTACACCTCAATGTTCTGGTTTGATGTCATGTAAGTGGTTTGCAGGGTATTGCATCTATACCCTAGGGATTAATTTCAATACTAATAGGTCAAAGCATTGTGTTACTTTAAAAGAAAAAAAAAAAAAAAAAAAAAAAACATGTTTAACAAATTATCATCTGATCAAGTTGAACAATATTAAAATTTGGAGTTATCTTCCACTATATATTCTTACGTTTTTTTTTTGTTTTTTTTTATTTATTTATTTTTTATATAAATATTAAAAATGGTAAATTACAAAATTAGTCTTTATCATTTACATCATATTTCAAATTGGTCCCTAACCTTTCAATTTAGTCAATTTAGTCCTTAACATTTTTAATGCTATGTCAGTTTAGTCCTTGCCATTATCCTTTGTATGAAAAAAGCTAATGTGTCAAATGAAATAATAAAAGAATATTTTTAATGTCATATTAGCTATCAACTATATCGCCACATCAGATTAAAAAAAAAATTAAAACTGAGATACGTGAAATCCCACCGCCAACTAAACTCATCTCCATCTCCTCTCCCTCATCCCCAAGATCTCTTCTCTAGTGGCACCAAGTCTCTCTCTCCTATCAGGGGTATAGCTAGGAATTTTTACATGGGAGGGGCCGATTCGAAATATTGATATAAAAAACATAAATCATAAGTCTATTGAATATGAAATTTCAATTTTGATATGCCTTAAACATTAATGAACATACAAAAACTATCTAGTTCCTTATAGACATATACAAAGATGTCCACACAAAAAAAAAACATTTCACATCAAAATCATGTCTGACGACTATTTTTCATGGAATAGAATTCATCCATAATCATTTCTATGGTGAAATTCCCAGCAATTTCTTTTTCTATATAAACTATCATATTATCTGCTAAAAATTCATCCTCCATTCTATTGCGAAGTCTTGTTTTTAATAGTTTCATAACTAAAAAAGCTCGTTTCGTAGTTGATGTAGAAACTGGAAGAGTCAACACAAGACGAATCAGTCTATCAATTAAATGATAGAATGTAGACTTCCCTGAAATTTCTAATCCCCTACATAGCTCAGATATTGTACCCATATTTTGAAAATCTGGATGTTTTGTCACATCAAGCTCATAATGTTGCAATTGATGCTTCAAAAGACAAATTTCCTGCTCAGTGAAATCTTGAGAATAATAATTTTCAGCTAAATTGCAAATATCACCAATTTTGAATGATCTAAAAGCATCCTTAGAATTTAATGCTGAATTAAGAGTGAGAAGATCTGCTGTTAGCTCACAAAATCTACTATTTAATTCTTGCAATTGAAAATATATTGCAACTATAAATATGTCAATTCTTAAATGATGTTTTATTGTTGTCAAAGCTTCATCTTGATGACGGTATCTACTTCGAGCTTTAGTGTAACGAGCATTTAAATCAGGAATATCAATTTCATGTTGTCCACAAAATGATGTAACACTAGCAAATAAAGGCTCCCATCCATCGCCTCTCAACTTTTGAATAAGTGATTTTGTAATTGAAACTAAATGCATGGCATTTAAAAGATCCCGAGAATGTTGTTGCAAAGCTTGGCAAAGAATATTAGTAATTCCCATAATCTCTTTCATCATATGCAAAATTAAAACAAATTCAAATGATGTTAATACCTGATAAGCTCCCTCAGCATCACCACGTTGTTTATAATTAGCCCTTTCCTCAGAGATAGTATTGATAACTTTGCAAGTTGTATCAAACATTTTTATCAAACTACAAATAGATTGAAAATGAGATCCTTAACGTGTATCTCCAACCCGTTGCAAAGTACCAATTTGGTTTGCTCCTCTTCCAATCTCAATTTCATTAGAAGCAATCATATTCTCAATTTGTTCCCCTTAAGCATATTGCAATTCATCATTACACTTACTAGAATCAACGACAATATTGATAATATTAGTCAAATGATCAAAGAATTGATGAACAACTTTTACTTCTCTAGATGTTGTAACTAAAGCCAATTGCAACCTATGAGCCATGCAATGTACATAATAAGCATATGGACATTCTTTAAGAAATAGAGCTTGTAATCCGTTCCATTCACCACGCATATTACTAACTCCATCATACCCTTGACCTCGAATATTCTCAATGTGAAGGTTGTAACGAGAAAGGACATCACATTTTTCCTTCTTTAGGGTCAATGCAGTAGCATCTCTAACATGCACAACATGAAAGAAACGCTCTTTAATGAAACCATTTTTATCAACAAACCTTAAAATAATGGCCATTTGCTCTTTCTTCAACTCATCCCGGGCTTCATCAACAAGAATGCAAAATTTTGCATCCCTAATTTCTTCACGAATAGTATTTTGCACATTACTAGCAAGAATATGCAAAATCTCCTTTTGAATTGTGGGTGATGTATATTTGGCATTTCGTGGAGCATTTCCAAGACAACACTAGCTACTTTGTCATTGAAAGTTGATGTGAATTTTATCAATTCAATAAAATTACCTCTATTTTTTGAATCAAGGCTTTCATCATGACCTCTAAAAGCACAAGCTTGGAATGCTAGCCATCGAGCACACTCTATTAAGGTTTTGAGCCGCAACCGATTATTCCCTAATTCTTTTGACATTTGTTTCTCAATTCGCTTTTCAATATGTCATGAATAATTCTTTAAATGCTCGCAACATTTCACAGCAATTTTATGTGAGGAGTTTGGATCTTTCCCTACACGACGAATTAAAGGACAATTCATTCCATCTTTCACCTTTTCCCAATTATTAAAACTTGTTGAAATGAATGCATCTGATCCGAGACGACCTATTGGTTTCTTACTAAAAAGGTAGCAAGGTAGACAATATATTGCATCCATTGAAGATGAGTATTCCAACCAATCCCTATGTGATTTAAACCATGAAGGTTGAAATTGACAACGATGAGTGTCATCGTTGTATGGATAGTCTATATTTTTAGGTTGATATGGACCTTTTTTGAGATAAACTCGTTAGATTTCATCTTATTTATTGATAGAGAATTCATATATTTGTTTACGTGATCCTGGATCACGATCTATCTCTTCAGATTGAATTCTTGAACATTTGGAGGGGTGTTCATCAGACATTGAAGTATTAACATTTGTTTCTACAGCCACAGGTATCCTAATTTCTGAATTGCTAACATCTTTTTTCTTAAAGAATGCATCAATTGTTTTTCGTTTACTCATAATTCTTTTAGTTTTAAGAATATGACTCAAAAATTAACCTGAAAAGAACTTCAAAAAATAAAATTTTAATTGGAATTTTTTACTTAGTTATATGGATGTTATTTATACTCAAGAAAAAACAAAATTTCCACTATAATTTAAACAATCAACCTATTTTTAATATGACTTTAATTAATAATAACCCCTCAAAAAAAAAAAAAATTAAACACACAAGTATTGGTACACAACATAAACCAAACAATTTAACAACACCCACAGCCACATGATATCTAACTAATAAAAAATAAGTAATAAATCAAAACAATTTTACCTTATAAACTTTGTCTTCACAAAGTGCAAAGATGGGTGTGGACCGTGTGGCAATGCCTACTGCCTCTGCCTCCAACTTTAGATCTTCCCTTCAAGACTCATCACAAACAATCTCCCCATGCCTTCAATCATGTATTTCTCTAAAAATCTATGAAAATATAAAGAGCATGCGAATATTTAGGTGTAGATAGTTGAGGAAAAACAAAAAAAAAACATTAAAAAGAGATGAATGTCTAATGCTTAAGAAAGAGAAGAAAACTCACCAAGCAGTCACCAAGTTCCAAAACTAAAGCGGATTGATAGGCCAAAAACTGAATGACCCCTTGTGATTAAACCAATTAATTAATTAGCCAAGTTATTAATTAATCAATTTAACATGCAAATACGTGGAAGCACAAATAAATCACCAAATAACTAAATATGCAGCGGAAATTAAACGACACGGTGATTTGTTTACAAATATGGAAAACCCTTATGGCAAAAATTCCACCGGGTGATTTTCAGGTCACCACTTCCGAAACTCCACTATTATCAAATCAAGCGGTTACAAGTAAAGGAATCCCAAATACCTTACCAACCTACAGTTGAACCCTTACCCCAATACCTAATTGGACTTGATCTGTAGTGACAGTTCCTCATTTTGATGCACGGCTCCTAAGTACGTGACTAACCAATTTGATGCGCGGATCCCAGTACGCGGCTTACTCCTTTGCACGAATCCCAGTACGTGACTAACTCCACAGCAACCCTTTGATTGTTGTAGTTGATTTGCAGCAACTTCACATAGAAACACCAATAAGATCTTCAATGTTGGTGCAAGAGACTTTGCTTGGTCACAAAACCCAAAAGCGTACGAGAAATGCAGCAAGAACTCTTTCTTCTGTAGGAGGAGGCTAGGGTTTCAAAAAGCAAACCTTATGAAGCTCTCTAGGGTTAGGTTTTTCTTTTTCCCGCCTCCTTTAAATAAGAGCTTAATGGGCTCTCCTATTCCAAATAGGTTTACACAAACCTTGGGCTTTCCTAATCCAATAAACAAACCTATAAACAAAGAGCCTTTTAGAATAAAAACATTGTGGCTATAATCTGAAAATCCGTAAGCTCGATCGATCGAGACATTTATCGAGTTTTAATGAATCTCTACAGATCGAGCTTCTGTCGAGGAGGTATCGAGACCTGCAGATTGCACTTTTCTTGAGCAGTTCTTGAGTAATCTTCATGTCTTCAATTTAACCACTTGCGATGATCATCTTGAACCTACTTAGATTTACTCAAATACAAGTAAAGTGCGTTTTGTCAAAGGATATGCCAATTACATAAAAATATGTCCCCAACAATCTCCCCTTTTGGCAATCCATGACAAAACCACAAGAGTACATTGAATGTCCTAGAATACATTCTACTCAAGATTACAGAATAAACAAGCCTAGTCTAAAAGATCTGAACCTTGGAAGTTGCTGCAAGAAGAAGGTTCGGAATCTTGACTTGGCTTTAACTTGTCTTTCCTAAAAGGCACTAAACAAAACACATCAAGGTACCATGTGGAAAATAATGACAAGTTAAATAAACAAGAAACATGTGCATAAAGAGAGAAAATAAACAACACGTGTGAGATAAAGACAAACTAACTCTCCCCCTTAGTTAGTTATATCAAAAACATTCTTCCCTTTAATATGAAGTTCTGCCCAAGTCTATTACTCCCCCTGAGGAATGACATTCAATCCTCAAATTTCTCCCCATTTTTGACATGATTGACAAAGGGTACAAGAAGCTAGAAAGCTTCACCCGAGAAACATAAAGATGATCAAGAATGATTAAGGGGGTACAAAGAAATCCATATAAATGCATGAATATAATGAAACAAAATGCTATGGATGACAAGATAATAGAAGGATGCAAAACATGTGAAAAAACAAATCTCTCAACAAGAAAAATGTTAAGCATATAGATCCCAAAACACACACACACACTAAACAAGTCTAACCAATTTTATATTTCAAAAATAAGTCAAGACAGTTTAATGAGCACACATTAACACATATAAACACTTGTGATGGCCAAATCACATTGTACCTGCACATGTATCAAGAGTAGCAAAGAATATTGCGTGTTGTGTGTGAAAAACATCGCAAGATTGCATATGTGTATACATGTTATGACGATTTGAGATATAAGAAAATCATTTTAACTCACACACAATCATAACTATTTGATGAGAACTATCACCTTTGAGGTACATCCTATAACTCCCACATCTCCTAGAAAACACGCTTGCAATCATATTTAAAGCATTTTAACTTTTTTGCTTTTTATTTTCTTTGCATATTTTCTTTTAAGCATATCATGTATGGGCATATATAAGAGAGAAAAGAAATACCCAACATGTTAAGCATAGGCATTGCACTTTTGTTATGCCGAAGCATACGGATGTCTTTGACACTGCACTTTTGCTATGCCTAAGCATACAGGTGTCTTTGACACTGCACTTTTGCTATGCCGAAGTATACAGGTGTCATACTATGATTGGTGGGCAACAGTGGTGAGATGGTCATTTATGCCTTTCTCTTAGGATTTTCTAGTTCTACCCGTCAAAAAGAGTGATATGAGTGTTAAGTTTAAGAGATAACTTAATCTTACTTCATCACAAACAAGAGTCACAAAGCTCACTTACTTAGTTGTGCATAGAGATGCTCATCTAAGCTACAAATGATACAAAGTTTAGAAAACTTTGTTTCAATGGTCATCCAAGGTACACAAGTACCAAAGTACACAAAACACACACTATTTTTGTATTTTTCTGATTTTTTTTCTTTTTATTTTTATTTTGAAAACAAAACAAAATAAATACTAAACAATCAGACAAAAACAGATAAACAACATGAATGCAGAAAGAAAGATGCATATGCATGAAGGCATGATAGAAAAATGCAGATGCATGAAAACATGATTCCAAAAACAAATAAGAAATCAAGCAAAGAAAGTCCTACTTTAGATAGAAAAAATTAAAGCAGAAGACAACAGAAAAGACAATTAAGTCTTAGGCTCTTTTCTCACCCACACAGTACGAGTCTTTGGCCGTGAAGATGAAAAGGCACGTGTCCTAGTATGTCTACTAAAGGACATAGAAGAATTAAAATCCTTCTGAAATTGAGTTAAAAAGTTTAAGACTTTTAATAACTCTCCAAACAAAGGTGTAGGTCCTTGAGAGGAAACCTGTGACCATTTGGACAATTGCTAATGAGGATACAACTTAAAGCAATTAGGACGAATGTGTCCAGCAACACCACAATGATGACAAACATTAGGTTTAACAAAGGATTTAGAATTAGCCAAATCAGTTTTGGATTTCATACCTTTATTACCTTTCTCAAATTGTGGCACAAAGACAGTCCTTGATCTAGAAGCCGTGGAAGAGGAGGGGCTAGAGGAAACAGCATATCCTAAGTTAGTCTTATCAGAACTAGACTTTTGAGCACTCAAGACCTTATCAAGCTTTGCACTAGACATCCTCTCCATTTGAGTTCTAGCTTGACTAAGCTCAACTTCAAGATTCTTAACCTTCTCTTCTAATGAGGTGTTCTCCACAACAAGAGTCTCAACTAACCTTGTAGTCTCATCCAGTTTGACTAATAGATCAGCTTTTTCAGTTTTTACCTCATTAAGCTCTTTTCTACCAAGATGAGAAGTCTTTTCAAATTTTATAAATTCAGTGCATAGCTTATCATAGGCTTTTTAAATGGTCATCTTCTTGGGCACTTCATCGTCAGAAGAATCCTCACTGTCACTAGCACTCTCCACAATCACCTTATCGGTTGAGGCAGCAAAGGCCATAGCGTGATGACATTCATCCACAAACTCATCAGAAGAGTCATCCTCAATGTCACTCAAAGTAGCAATCAACCCTTTCTCTTTTGGCTTCTCGGTCTTTTCCTTCTTGAGGTAGTTTGGACACTCTATCCTCATATGATCAAAACCTTTGCACTCATAGCATTTAATGAGGGGTTTCTCATTCTTGCCCTTCCCAGAGGATTTAGATTTCCTAGGAGGTTTGCCCTTATCCTTTTTCCTAAACTGAAGAAGCTTGATAATCTCATCAGTTATGAAGGTCAGATCCTCATCCTTATCTTCATCTTCATCTTCACTTTTATCTTCATCTTCAGAGTCCTCAATCTCTTCCTCTATACCCTTAAGAGCCAAGTTTCTACTCTTTCCACCTTTTCCCATTGAGCCTAATCCCATCTCATAGGTTTGAAGGTTCCCTACAAGCTCAGTCAAGGGAATTTGATCAATGTCCTTGACTTCTTCAATGACAGTGATCTTGGCATGGAATCTTTCAGGTAAGGATCTAAAGATTTTCCTAACAATTTTGGATTCTGCTATAAATTCTCCAAGGTTAAAAGCAGAATTCACAATATCCATGAGTTTAGCATAGAACTCATCAAAGGTCTCATCCTCCTCCATCCTTATTTCTTCAAAACTACTGGTGAGTTGTTGAAACTTCACAGTCTTTACTGCCTTGGTACCTTCATAGGTGGTCTCAAGAATGGTCCATACTTCCTTGGCAACTTCCGTGGATGATATTTTTTTGAATTCCTCATTGGTCATCCCACAGAACAATGCATTCAAGGCCCTACTGTTGAAATTTGCCGCTATGATTGTTGCATCATCCTAATCCACCGATGTTTCCTTTGGCTTAATCCAACCAACTTCAACAGCTTGCCATACCTGTTCACCTAAGGCCTGCAAGAAAACTTTCATACGAACTTTCTAGTACTCATAATT
Organism: Quercus ilex subsp. ballota; assembly: GCA_032727855.1. Lineage (NCBI taxonomy): Eukaryota > Viridiplantae > Streptophyta > Magnoliopsida > Fagales > Fagaceae > Quercus > Quercus ilex. Next base: position 31,125,065 of record CM064910.1, on the reverse strand, counting down.
AGTTCCATTAAATAAAGGAGGTATAAATAAAGATTGTCATCTATCCATGACAACAGGGGTCAATGGATCACACTAAGGAAATTAATCCAATCAGAGTGAACCCGCTCTGATACCACTTGTTGGCCCAGAAACTGAATGACCCCTTATGATTAAACTAATTAATTAATTAGCCAAGTTATTAATTAATCAATTTAACATGCAAATACGTGGAAGCACAAACAAATCACCAAATAACTAAATATGTAGCGGAAATTAAATGACACGGTGATTTGTTTACAAATAGGAAAAACCCTTACGGCAAAAACCCCACCGGGTGATTTTCAGGTCACCACTTTTGAAACTCCACTATTATCAAATCAAGCGGTTACAAGTAAAGGAATCCCAAGTACCTTACCAACCTATAGTTGAACCCAATTGAACTTGATCTGTAGTGACAGTTCCCCCTTTTGATGCACGGCTTCCAAGTACGTGACTAACCAATTTGATGCGCGGATCCCAGTACGCGGCTTACTCCTTTGCACGAATCCCAGTACGTGACTAACTCGACAGCAACTCTTTGATTGTTGTAGTTGATTTGCAGCAGCTTCACATAGAAACACCAATAAGATCTTCAATGTTGATGCAAGAGACTTTGCTTGGTCACAAAACCCAAAGGTGTACAAGAAACGCAGCAAGAACTCTTTCTTCTGTAGGAGGAGGCTAGGGTTTCAAAAAGAAAACCTTATGAAGCTCTCTAGGGTTAGGTTTTTTTTTTCCCACCTCCTTTAAATAGGAGCTTAATGGGCTCTCCTATTCCAAATAGGTTTACACAAACCTTGGGCTTTCCTAGTTCAATAAGGATTATACAAACCCATAAACAAATAGCCTTTTAGAATAAAAACATTGTGGCTATAATCTGAAAATCCGTAAGCTCGATCGATTGAGACATCTATCGAGCTTTAATGAATCTCGACAGATCGAGCTTCTGTCGAGGAGGTATCGAGACCTGCAGATTGCACTTTTCTTAAGCAGTTCTTGAGTAATCTTCATGTCTTCAATTTAACCACTTGTGATGATCATCTTGAATCTACTTAAATTTACCCAAATACAAGTAAAGTGCGTTTTGTCAAAGAATATGCCAATTACATAAAAACATGTCCCCAACACGGATGAACAAAGAAAAAATTGGTCAGGATTTTTTTTTTTTAGAACTGGGAGGACAGAGGACTGGAGTTTTGGGGGCTGGTAGGCAGCGGTACCAGTGCAAGTGAAAGTGTATAAAAAAAGACAAAACAAAAGAATAGAAGTAGAGGGAATAAGGGATTAAGCAGGTTAGTGGGTGGGTTTTTTGAGATGGAGAGAAAGTGAAATTCTGTTGTTAGTGTTTGGACTTGAGTATTTAAATGAAGTGGGCCAGCTTTTTGTTTTATTTGAAGTACATAAGGCCTAAAACTAAAGCTGGAGTATGGGAGAATAGTTGAGATATGGGTATTGGGGGGGGGGGGGGGTAATTATTTTTTCTACATACTCTAATGGATTCTTTTTTTGCTAGGGCCACGGCCCCCCCAAGCCACTACGTGGCTCCGACCCTGTCGGGATTTTTTAGAAAATAACCATCAAACCCAAACAATATCATTAGTTAGGCAAAGTTTCAAACTTATTTCGTTTCTAACAATTCGAGTTCAGAGGACTTGATTTTCCTATTATTATTTTCCTGTTTTGCCAGCAACTGAGGTGGACAAAAAGTCCACGTAGGCCAGAAATCGAGTTCAGAGGACTCGATTTTTATACATAGAAATCGAGTCCTCTGAACTCAATTTTCATACATAGAAATCAAGGGACATTCTGGCATTTTACCCCCTTTTATTTTTTTAATTGGCAAAATGCCCCTGTTTCGAAACTATATAGGTGCGTGCCCCTGTTTCGATACTCGATGACCCTAAAATCGAGTTACTTAAAGTACTCGATTGGTTTAAAATCGAGTTATGCCCGATCAAACTTTAAAAAAAAAAAAAATTCATGAAACTCGAGTAAATGGAAATCGAGTTCCAAAACGTCACTATAGGGCTTAAAAACGTCACTATAGGGATAAAAAACGCTGCTATAGGGCCACTGAAACCTGGTATAAAAAAATTTTCCAGAAAAACGCCACTATAGGGATTAAAAAACGCCGCTATAGGGCTACTGAAACCTGGTATAAAAAATTTTTCCAGAAAAACGCCACTATAGGGCTTAAAAACGTCACTATAGGGCTTAAAAACGCCGCTATAGGTCTCTCGAATATTGGGCGATCACACTTGTAAAATTTTTTTGCATGGAACTCGATTTCCCTAAGCTCGAGTTACATGCAAATTTTTTTTTTTTTTTTTAAAGTTTGATCGGGCATAACTCGATTTTCTACAAATCGAGTATTTCATTGAAACTCGATTTTAGGGTAATCGAGTATTGAAACAGGGGCATATCCCTATATAGTTTCGAAATAGGGACAAATTGCTAAATAAAAAAACAATTAGGGGCAAAAGGCTAGAATGTCCAGAAATCAAGTCCTCTGAATTGAACATGTGGATGTCTGGCGAGCCGTGTATGTACACGTTACGCAAACAATTTCGTGTGCATTTTACATCAAAACTCAGCAATCTACACAAGTACACTATTTCTTAATTAACGCCATATATCCTTAGGGTTCTATTATGTATATTATTTTTTAATGCCATATCCTTAAATGCGGGGTTGATTTTTTAATACCTTCAGCAACTATATGTGAATTTCATGGGGTCTAATGTATTACTCTAAAAGGTGCTATTTAAGTTTCTCAAAAAAAAAAAAAAAAAATACTAAATAAATTTCGTCATTAAACTTTAAACCCCATCCTAGAGTATAAAACACCAACTAATATAAATCGGTAAATCAAGTAGAGCCCTAATCAAATAATCATCCTGAGTCAATATTACGAACCAATTATATCAGGACCAATCTTCAACCAGAAACCAGAAAGCTACGTAACAAACACGGAAGTAGGCGGTGAGAATAATTCAAAAAAAGATAAAGGGAAAAAAAAAGTTGTTAGGAAGGAAAATTCAGAAAATTAAGGAAATAATGGAGAGAGTATCTTTTTCATCTTTTTTTTTTTTTTTTCCTCTTCGTTTCTTTTCCTGAATATAAATTGTAAATCAATTCCCAGTCACCTTTTAAACAACAGCCGAAGTCCACAAACCCTTGAAATCTGGGAAACACATCAGACTCATCTAAACAATACAATTGACAACACTACAATCTTTGATTACAGACATGAAACCCCAATGTTCAAGCCAAGAGTTCAGATGCAACACCAACCATAGCCCTCAGATTTAGTTTAGCTGTGCAGTGCCTTATTTCTTTTTTCGTCTTTTTTTTTTTTTTATAAATGTGAGAGGAAGACAAAAACTATATATTATAACCAGAGAAGGTCCATATACATTGAATACACAGAACCGTTCAACAGTGGCAAAAGAACACTGCAAAAATATGAGAGAAGGAAATTACATGACAGGATACGTTCAAAGATACAAAAAAGGTGCCTTAGCGAGTACTCTTTTCCGACTAAGTATCTCCTGTTCTTTCAAACGGTGTTGAAACCTTGCAAGGCGAGATTTTAGACTAATCAGACCAGCTGCCTTGCGAGAAAGCACAAAGCTCAATTGGGTCACATAGTTGTCTATAAGGCTGCCTGGTTGGTCCACTTCTGCCAGCAGCTTCATTTCCTAGAATCCAGAAACATACAGGATCAATTCCAGACTCAGATCAGTGGATAACTTTTTAGGCATAAAACACATAATTCCAAAATGAATTGAAGATATGTAACTGAAACCAATTTTGGGGAATTTCACACTTTAGTTTCATAGGCGGTATGGTAGAAGAACTAATAATAAAATGATTCAGATAAATATTCCCTTTTACTGAGGTTCATAGAAAGTCAAAAATGTAATGATTCTAATCATATCAGAAAACTATATATAATTAGACCGAAAAAATCCTAGTGAAGCAATTCATATGCTGTGGCGACTAAGAAATTAAAAGTATAAAAAAGACCTAAAGCAGTCAAAATATCATATGAGACTTCAACATTAGGCACAAAGGAACCTCTTATACAATTACAAATTTGTTTGAAAGAACAGGGCTAATAGATAGCCAACCTCAAACGTACCAGACGGTCTTTCTCAAGCTCCTGGTAATGTGCCTCTGCCTCTTTGATAAGAGAAAGGACCTTGTCATTCATTATAACTTCATAGTGGGCCTTCTAATTTGAAAAAGTATAATTTAAAATATTAAAAACAGTTGCAGAAACAACATTATATAAAAGCCAGGTGTTGGGGTAACTAGTTGGCTCTCCATAGTTTTCAAAGCCAGGTGCAGGCACAAAAGAAACACACACATTGTATTGCCTCAAATGTAAAATTCGTTGAAGACCCTAAACAGATACATCATTAAACGCTGCAATAAATGGTTTAAACTAATTAGCTTGAGAAAGAACAGTGCAATATGCCTGGATCTAAGAATTTTGATAACATTTTATTTATTGATTTTCAGTAGAAAAAAATGAATATAGTATTTTTACCACCATGCTGCAGAAGATGTTGTAGCTCAAACGGAACAATATCATTAATTGGGTACTAAAGTGCCATTTTAACTTGTTAGGCACAATTATGATCTATATTACTTTGGGATCTAAAGTAGTTTGGGTTTTAAGTGCATAATTGCATTCTTCTTTCCTTTTAATGCTTCAAAAATGGTCCACCTACACCAATGTGTTACTGTATTCTCAAATTCCGTAGTAGATAATCTCTTCATGTTAATATCAGACTGGATTGCTTTACATTTCATCCTCAATGCAGTAATAATGAAGCAACTGTAAAGCTATAATGGCTTAAAGATGTTCCCAAGCATTAAAGTTTAGATGCTTGGACTGCCAACATTGGTTTCTTTTAGTATTTTGAATGAATCCATAGGCTCACACATTGATCACTTACTAATATCATTGAACGAAGGAATTCACACAACTGGTGTGTTCATTGAAGACTAAATGACTAATATCATTGAACAAAGGAATTCACACAACTGGTGTGTTCATTGAAGACTAATGACCCATCAACAGACACCAAGGGAAAAAAGCTACGGCTTTGAATTATAAACTCTTAAAAATTCAGCTAACAAAAAGTAAGGTCAACCCACCTCACTTGAGATCGAAGAACTATGCATGCAGGAGCCAGTGCCAAAAAAGAATAGCAAAGAAAGTCCAACTAACAGATAAATGCATAACTGAACATGCCGCCAAGTTTCCACTGTCTAAACTGAAACAGAATAAAAATTGGAACTATAAATACACTTGTCAATAATAACAAAAATAAAAATAAAAATAAAAAAAGAAGAAAAAAACTATAAACAAGGGAACTAGAAAACCCATAACCAACATCAACCGACCTACAAAACCCACAAACCAAAGTGACCCACAGCCCACAACATCCATGCCACCACCCAAAACCCAGTAGCAACCCACAAAATCTCAACCCACCATGGAGTCAGCCACCAATTCAAGTTTTAAACCCACAACCACCCAAAATCAACCACAAAATCACACCCAAACCACCAGCCACCACCTCGAATAGAACCCAGCCACCACTGAATAAACCCAGCCACCAAAACAACCATCACTGAAACCCACATCAAACAGACCCAATAAACCCAGAAAAAAGAAATAATCAAAGCAAAATGATGCTATTACTTGCAAGGAGAGAGTCCTTACTTTTGTGATAGACGGTAGCGGAGCCAACCAAAATCAGTGTCTGAGGGAGAGAAATGCTGAGCGAGGCGGAGACGGAGCGACGAGAGCGAGAGGCAGCGAATGCGACGGAGCGAGATGGAATGAGACTGAGACTGAGACTGAGAGAGCTCGGCAACGACGGCGACGGAGCGAGAGGGAGTGAGAGTGAGAGGGAATGAGACTGACAGCTACGACGACGGGCGACTGAGCAAGAGGGAGTGAGAGTGAGAGTGAGAGACTGAGAGACTGAGAGACTGAGAGTGGGAGGGAATGTTTTTTGAGACTGAGACTGAGACTGAGACTGAGAGAGCTTGGCAAATACAGCGACGGAGCGAGAGGGAATAAGAGTGAGAGGGAATGAGACTTGAAGAGGAAAAATTATGCATGACAGAGCTATCTGGACGGAGGTGGTACGGACAGACGTGGCATGTACGGATCGAACGGCCACGTAGCATCCAGCTCATTATTATGTGGTCTCGAAGGAACCTTAAATGGAAAATACTTGCGACACACGATTTTCCCTGATTTGTAGAGTCCCAACATGAGTATAATTCTAGAATATACACGCATTAATGAGTATCTTCCCCATAAGAAAAAGACTTGTTCCGCAAATAAAGGAGTCTGGCCCTACGCTACTATAAAAATCCAAAGACCCTCAAGAAAAAAGGTACGCACAATTTCTCTAAAGCTCATACTCTCTAGCATTGTTGGAGCTCTTTTCTGACTCAACATTCGGAGAGTCTTTGGCCGGTACCACACCGGTACTCTCTGTAAGGTCTTTTTCTTTTTCTGTGTTGGGCAGGTCTGGTATCGAGCGAGTTGGAATCGTATGGCTCACTGGTGATTTTTTCGGCATCATCAGTTGGCGCCGTCTGTAGGAAATGCAGCTAATATTCATAAGTCGTATTACCGTTTCTTGGACAAAAAGGGTTGCATGGTACTCACTCGCTCAATGGCAACCATAAATGACGTTCAAGGAGAGGAACCTCCCGTGACTGCCCTCGAGAGACAAGTTCGAACTCTCGCTGCAGCTGTAGAACGCCTCACCAAACAGAACCACGACTTGGAAGAACAGCTGTGCCAGAAGAATGCCCCACAAGAAGATCAAGAAGGGAACAGCGCTGAAAGGAGAAACCAAGAAAAACCTGAGGGCAGCAACGCCCCAAGCAGACCTGAAAGGCGAAACTTGAGCATGCCATCCCTCACGGATGCAACTCCGCTGCATATAGTTGTTGAGATGCAGGCGATGAAGGATCAGATGGAGGTCATGATGAACGCGCTCAAAGGGCGAGTGTCCAGTGATCTAGATGATTTGGTCAACCGCACCGACTCGCCCTTCACCGCGGTCGTCAACTCCTTCCCCCTACCCCACAAATTTCGCATGCCACATATAGACAGTTACGACGGAGTAAAGGATCCTCTGAACCATCTAGAGACCTTCAAGACCCTGATGCATCTTCAAGGGATAGCGGACGAGATCATGTGCAGGGCCTTCCCAACTACGCTCAAGGGTCCTGCGCGGATATGGTTCAGTCGACTGACGCCAAACACCATCAGCACTTTCAAGGAGCTGAGCGCTCAGTTCACTGCACACTTCATTGGAGGGCACAGATATAAGAAGTCCACGGCGTGTTTAATGAGTATTAAGCAACGGGAGGACGAGACACTGAGAGCCTACATAACGCGCTTTAATAAGGAAGCGCTCTCAATCGACGAAGCCGACGACAAAATACAAGTAGCAGCTTTCACGAACGGGCTGTAGAAGGGTAAGTTCTTGTTCTCTTTATACAAGAACGACCCAAAGACCATGTCAGAAGTACTCTACAGGGCAACCAAATACATGAATGCTGAAGACGCATTGCTGGCTCGGGAGGAAAAGCCTAGAAAAAGGGAGCAATAGGAAGATGCTCGACAGGACCGAGATCGAAAGGATGACAAACGCTCCAAGCCCCCTGCAGCGAAATTCACGAATTTCACCCCGTTGATTGCCCCAATAGACCAGGTACTAATGCAGATCAAGGACGAAGAATCCCTGACCTTTCCTGAAAAGTTAAAGGGAGATTCCAATAAGCGATCTAGGGACAAGTATTGCCGTTTCCACCGCGATCACGGACATGATACGACTGACTGCTACGACTTAAAATAGCAAATCGAAGCCCTAATTAGACAGGGAAAATTGCAGAAGTTTGTCAGTAAGGAAAGGACGAATCAGCAACATCAAGAGTAGCCACCTCGACAAGAAAAGGAGCGCCCCAAACCACCTATAGATGACATAAGAATGATTATAGGGGGTACGACAACTATGGGGTTGTCCAAGAAGGCCAAAAAGACATATCTCAGGATGGTTCATAACGTCCAGCTAACGGGCTCCATACCAAAGATAGCACGGATAGAGAGCTCGATCGTAGGATTCTCAGAAGAAGATGCCCGACGTCTTCACCACCCTCATGATGATGTGCTTGTCGTCACCTTACGAGTGGGGGACTTCAACATGCACCGGGTGCTGATCGACAATGGTAGCTCAGTAGACATCCTATACTACTCGGCGTTCCAACAGATGAGGATTGATAGAGAACGGTTAATACCGACAAATGCTCTGCTGGTTGGTTTTGGAGGTACGAGGGCATTCCCATTGGGCTCGGTCGCGCTTTCGGTAACATTAGGTGATTATCCTCAGCAGATCACTAAGGATGTGACTTTCCTTGTGATCAACTGCTCATCCGCTTATAATGCTATCATCGGACGACCCACCCTTAATTCATGGAAGGCGGTAACTTCAACATACCACCTAATGATCATGTTTCCTACGGAGTACGGGGTTGGAGCTACAAGGAAATCAGGTGGCCGCACGCGAGTGCCACATTGCCATGATGGAGACTGATGATCATCAGTAGACCATATGCGTAGAAGAACAACGAACCATGGCAGATGAAGGGAACCTACCACCTCGAAACGCAGGACGGGCAAAAGTTGCAGCACTCATGGAACACGGAGCACTTACAGAAATACTACCAGTAGAGATAATATGAAGAACAACGGCGCTCCCTAATTTCCCAGTTTATTTAGTTTTTTAGTTTTACTTAGTCAATCTTTTACTACAATATGTTTTTAAGCCCAAGGGGGCAAGTACTTTTCTACAAATACATGATTTCTTAATAAGAGGAATATTCAAACACAACTATGATTTCCTACCTGCATTCCTACAAAGTCCACAAGATGGACGGATCACCTCAAGAGGGTAAACACTCCCACAAAGTGGACGGATCATCCCAAGAGGATGAAAATTATAAGTCCACAAAGTAAACGAATCATCCCAAGAGGATGAAAATTACAAGTCCATAAAAGAGGACAGATATAAATCTCAGTCCACAAAGTGGACGGATCATCCCAAGAGGATGAAAACAACAAGTCCACGACCCTAAGTGGACGACCAACAAGATGACGAGGTAACACTTAGTCACCTCAACAAGTCCACAACCCCAAGTGGACGACAATCAAGGTGACGAGGTAACACTTAGTCACCTCAACAAGTCCACGGCCCCAAGTGGACGACCAACAAGGTGACAAGGTAACACTTAGTCACCTCAACAAGTCCATGACCCCAAGTGGACGACCAACGAGGTGACAAGGTAACACTTAGTCACCTCAACAAGTCCACGACCCCAAGTGGACGACCAACAAGGTGATGAAGTAACTCTTGGTCACATCAACAAGTCCACGACCCCACGTGGACGACTAATAAGGTGACGAAGTAACTCTTGGTCACATCAACAAGTCCACGACCCCACGTGGACGACCAACAAAGTGACGAGGTAGCACTTAGTCACCTCAACAAGTCCATGACCCCAAGTGGACGACCATCAAGGTGACGAGATAGCACTTAGTCACCTCAACAAGTCCACGACCCCAAGTGGACGACCAACAAGGTGACGAACTAACTCTTGGTCATATCAACAAGTCCACGACCCCAAGTGGACGACCAACAAAGTGACGATGTATCACTTAGTCACCTCAAGAAGTCCACAACCGCAAGTGGACGACCAATCACCAACAAGGTAACACTTAGTTACCTCAACAAGTCCACGACCTCAAGTGGACGACCAACAAGGTGACAAGATCGTACCAACAACAAGTCCACGACCCAAAAGTGGACGGACCAAAAAAAAAAATATAAAATAAAAAAATTTTCCATGACCAAAGTGGACGGACAAAGTCCATGAGAAGAAGTGGACGGACCAAAAAAAAAATGAAATCCATGATCAAAGTGGACGGACAAAAAAAATTGAAGTCCTAGATCAAAGTGGACGGACAAAAAGAAAAAGATGCATGCATGTCCATGAAAAAAGTGGACAAACACCACCAAAAAAAAAAAAAATTGAAGTCCATGATCAAAGTGGACGGACAAAAAAAAAATTGAAGTCCTAGATCAAATTGGACGGACAAAAAAAAGGGATGCAGGCATGTCCATGAAAAAAGTGGACGGACACCATCAAAAAAAAAAAAAAAAAAAAAAAAGATGCATGCATGTCCATGAATAAAAGTGGACGGACACCACCAAAAAAAGAAAAAAAAAAGAGAAGAAAGGACGGATGCAAGCATGTTTCAAAAAAAAAAAAAATGATGAACACTCAAAGGTGGACGGACAAAGAGGATGTTATCCTCTTAAAAAAAAAAGGTGCACAGACAAAAACTAAAAAAAAAAAAAAAAAAGAGAGACAGTTGCATGTCCATGAACAAAGGTGGACGGACACACAAAAAAAAAAATTTATGATGAAGTAACACTCAGTCACGTCGGCAAGTCCATGACCCAAAGTAGACGGACAAAATACCTTAAGAATGGGACTCTAATAGAGGACTACAACGCATTCCGAAGGGTGAAAGTTCGGGAATCATGCATCCCGGGGGCAATGTATCAATGGCCTACTATGCAAAATGATGCCCAACCCTACTTATAAGCATACGACAAATGCCAACGCTTCAGCAAGACCTCAGGGCTAAACACTACAAAAGGAAGCCGATGGACACCTACTCCTCATCCTAATGGGATGGATCAACAAACAAGGATATCAACGATCAAGGATGCCAACGGCACCTGATTTTCATTCAAAATTTAAGTCCTTCTGTCGACAGGTGGAAGGACGAACCAAGTTACCCACGGGTGCCTTGGTCGAAATTTAAAGTCTTACTACCTACGGGTGGAAGGACTAACCAAGTCACTCACAAGTGCCTTGGTACAAAATTTAAGTCTTCCTACCTACGGGTGGAAGGACGAACCAAGCTACCAACAAGTGCCTTGGTAAAAAATTAAAGTCCTACTACCTACGGGTGGAAGGACTAACTAAGCCACCAACAAGTTCCTTGGTACAAAATTTAAGTCCTACTACCTACGGGTGGAAGGACGAACCAAGCCACCAATGAGTGTCTTGGTACAATATTTAAGTCCTACTACCTACGGGTGGAAGGACGGACCAAGCCACCAACGAGTGTCTTGGTACAACATTTAAGCCCTACTACCTACGGGTGGAAGGACGAACCAAGTCACTCACAAATGCCTTGGTACAAAATTTAAGTCTCACTACCTACGGGTGGAAGGATGGACCAAGTCACTCACAAGTGCCTTGGTACAAAATTCAAGTCTTCTTACCTACGGGTGGTACAAAATTCAAGTCTTCTTACCTACGGGTGGAAGGACGGACCAAGTCACTCATAAATGCCTTGATAAAAAATTTAAGTCCTACTACCTACGGGTGGAAGGACGGACCAAGTCACTCACAAGTGCCTTGGTACAAAATTTAAGTCTCCCTACCTAAGGGTGGAAGGACGGACCAAGTCACTCACAAGTGCCTTGGTACAAAATTTAAGTCTCCATACCTACGGGTGGAAGGACGGACCATGTCACTCATAAGTGCCTTGGTACAAAATTCAAGTCTTCTTACGTACGGGTGAAAGGACGGACCAAGTCACTCACAAGTGCCTTGGTAAAAAATTTTAAGTCCTACTACCTACGAGTAGAAGGGCGGACCAAGTCACTCACAAGTGCCTTGGTACAAAATTTAAGTCTCCCTACCTACGGGTGGAAGGACGGACCAAGTTACTCACAAGTGCCTTGGTACAAAATTTAAGACTCCCCTACCTACGGGTGGAAGGACGGACCAAGTCACTCACATGTACCTTGGTACAAAATTTAAGTCTTCCTACCTTTAGGTGGAAGGACGAACCAAGCCACCAACAAGTGCCTTGGTACAAAATTTAAGTCCTACGATCTATGGGTGGAAGGACGGACCAAGTCACTCACATGTGCCTTGGTACAAATTTTAAGCCCTACTACCTACGGGTGGAAGGACGAACCAAGTCACTCACAAGTGCCTTGGTACAAATTTTAAGTCCTACTACCTACGGGTGGAAGGACGAACCAAGTCACCCGCGAGTGCCTTGGTGAAAATTCTAAGTCTTCCTACCTACGGGAGGACAGAAAAACCATGTCACCCAAAAGTGCCTTGGTCAAAATTTAGATCCCCTGCGCCATAAATAATTTCGTGCCAGCCTGTCTAAGACTAACAAGTCTCCCAGGATCCAAATCAAACCGTCACCCCACGGGTCCTTTCACTCCAAGATCACGGACCCATAGGGTGAAGGGGGCAACTGAAGAGGAAAAATTATGCATGACAGAGCTATCTGGACAGAGGTGGCATGGACAGACGTGGCATGTACGGACCGAACGGCCACGTAGCATCCAGCTCATTATTATGTGGTCTCCAAGGAACCTTAAATGGAAAATACTTGCGACACACGATTTTCCCTGATTTGTAGAGTCTCAACATGAGTAGAATTCTAGAATATACACGCATTAATGAGTATCTTCCTCTTAAGGAAAAGACTTGTTCCGCAAATAAAGGAGTCTGACCCTACGCTACTATAAAAATCCAAAGACCCTTAAGAAAAAGGTACGCACAATTTCTCTAAAACTCATACTCTCTAGCATTGTTGGAGCTCTCTTTTGACTAAATCTTCGGTGGGTCTTTGGCCGGTACCACACCGGTATTCTTTGTAAGGTCTTCTTCTTTTTCTGTGCTGGGCAGGTCTGGTATCGAGCGAGTTGGAATTGTGTGGCTCACTGGTGATTTTTTCGGCATCATCAAGACTGACAGCGACGGTGACGGGCGACGGAGCAAGAGGGAGTAAGAGTGAGAGACTGAGAGACTGAGAGTGGGAGGGAATGTTTTTTGATATGTTTTTTTTGTTTTTGAGTTGAGTTTTGAACAGGGCGGAAAGGAAATCGAGTTCAATAGACTCTTTTTCCATTTACAATGGACTCAGTTTCCTTTAAACAAAACCGAGTCCAATTAACTCAATTTCTAAGTACAAAAACCGAGTAAAATGGACTTGTTTTTCTATAAACCAAATCGAGTCCAATTAACTCGATTTTTATGTATAGAAATCGAGTAAAATGAACTCGATTTATAGGTCTACGTGAACACTTGTCCCAGCTCAGCCGCTGGCAAAATAGGAAACTTGACTCCATTATACTCGATTTTATAAGCCGAAAATCAACCCCTCTGAACTCGAATTGTTAGAAACCAAATTAGTTTGAAACGTTGCCTAACTAATGATATTGTTTGGGTTTTAGGGTTATTTAAAAAAAAAAAATCCGACCCGTCTCCTATCCTTACCAACTTCATGTTTGGCTCCCTAGAAAATCAATGAAATTATTGTGATCTATTTTTGTTTTTCTTGAAGAGTGATTTGGCTATGGAAGTTGAGAATGCTTTTTCGCTCAAACTCCTCTAGGCTCCAGGTGGGTATATATGTATAAACACATATCAGAATCTCTTCTTTCTCTTTTTTTAAAATTTGTTATGTATTTCTATTCATTTTCACAGGTTCTTTAGACAGGACATTGAGAATCATAACTTCGACCCAAATACCACGGACACCCTTTCTAAATAACTGTAATACGGTAAATATTTTGTTAGTTGGCCGGTTACGAAAGAATATGTAATATTAGCATCTCGAGTTTATGAAACTCGAGATTTGAATATATATCTCGAGTTTTTAAAACTCGTTTTTTTGTTTTTAATTACTGACTGGACAAAGTTTTCCACGTGGATAGCACGTGGATAGCGAGTTTCAAAAACTCGCTTTATGACTCTCGAGTTTTTAAAACTCGCTTTATGACTCTCGAGTTTTTAAAACTCGCTTTAGGACTCTCGAGTTTTTAAAACTCGCTTTCTGTTTAAAATTTACAAATTTTTTTAACTTCTTAAAACGGCACTCTCACTCTCTCAGACTCACTCCAGTCTCTCACTCTAAAATTTCAAACTCTCTCAGACTCCACTCTCTCAGACTCCACTCTCTCACTCTAAAATTAAACTCACTTACTCGTAGTCCCAAATCACCCTGTGCTCTCAGCCTCCGCGGGCTCTCTGCTGCGTTGTTTGTTGTCTTCTTCGTTCATCTCGCTTTCTTCGTTCATCTCGCTTCCTTCGTTCTTCCTTTGTTCGTTCTTCAGCTCGCTTGCTAGGTAATTCCTCTTTTGCGAAATTTATTTTATAGATTTGGGCTTTTTGCATGGTGGGTTACACATTGTTGCTGCTGTTGTTTTTGTTTATGGGTTGTGGATTTGCTTGGGTTTTCAGTTGCTTTTGATACATGCCCGTTTGGGTTTTGTTTGAAATTGCTTTATATTTGTAGACATAGATGTCATTGAAATCAGAATTTCGTTTTGGTGGGATTGAGAATAAATGGATTAAGGATTTTTCTTTATTTTGTTTGTCATTCAATAATCAAGATTGTGTTTTTGGGCTTGTAATAAAAATTCAAATTTTAATTTTCTGTAGTGATAAAAAGCTGAATGGGTATTCCTTGCTATGTGTGTTGTTGGATGGCCATATAGGAATAAGAAAAAGGTGAAATGAGAGGATATTTTGTGTGCAGTTCGTGTAATGTCTTGAATTCCTTAGCAAGACAAAGAATTTGAGTAATGTTGATAATACCAAGTCCTGAATTAGGAAGTATAATTGTAACTAAGGCCATAGAAATAAAAGTTCCATCATGCTCGGAAAACTCTGCATAACTTATTAACAAAGAGTCAAATTTTTTTTATAAGGACCATTACATATTGCTATTATGAATATTCGTTTACATTTCACAAAAACAATCACATATCTTCAAGTAGTCTTGGAGTAACAAAGAGATTGCTTTGCAGTTGGCGATTGATTTGCGACCATATGAACTAGAGCTAGGAACATCTAAAGCTACAAAATTTAAGTCCAAATTAAAAGCATTGAAAACAACATATATATACATATTTGAAAAATAAGGAATTGCATAGCATAGCACATTTGATTTGATTAGGACTTACTCTCGCGCCGGCTCTTGTGAAGGCTGCGAGGGACAATCCTGGTTCTCTCCCTGCTGCAACAATAACAAAATTTGTGTTAAAGAGTGAGACAAGCAGTTTAAGTTTTTGTGCACATCAAAGATTAGAGCTTTAGCAGGATACCTGTAATGCTTCCTTCATAGCCATATCCACTAATTCTCCTTCACTCAAAATTTTAAGCTCATCAACCCTACATTAGGTTTCTTGTCAATACAGAATACTAATTTTTGTGTGAAATTATAACTGAGATGAGGTAACTTGTTTGACATTGTTTAATGCATTTGCAATTTGAAGAATTTTGGAATTGTGTTAGCAATATTTATAATTCGATATGCTAAGGTTAGGGGTTCCCATGAATCTTTGCTGCTTGATTATGAATTGAGTCCCTGTGGTGATTGTCAGCCAATCCGTCTTCGTTTATTTTATAGCATAAAGCCTTGTCAAATTTTTTAATGCTCTACTGGAATCCAGTGGTCTCCAACTAGGGATTCTT
This sequence comes from Quercus ilex subsp. ballota, assembly GCA_032727855.1. Classification (NCBI taxonomy): domain Eukaryota; kingdom Viridiplantae; phylum Streptophyta; class Magnoliopsida; order Fagales; family Fagaceae; genus Quercus; species Quercus ilex. Next base: position 31,109,417 of record CM064910.1, on the reverse strand, counting down.
GCTGTTCAAATTTTGTACACATTGTTTGGAAGATAAGATGTTCTCCGGCTAGAAGTTTAAGCTTGTCAAGTTGGTTTAAATCATTGAAGAACTTAATCTCTCTTTGTGGATCTTTGTCATGCTCAATTGAATAAGCTAGTGACCCTATTGAATCTATACATGCGTCAATTTTAGATGAATTATATCTATTATTTTCTTTGCCCCTTCCTTTGCCCTCACACTATTAATGATCTCACAGTAGCACTCTTTGCAGTATGGAGCCTCGGATTGATGACGGGTCACGGATCTTGCAGCCTGGTCCTAGTGATGCGTCATTGTTGACGCGACAACAACATCATCGATCACATGCCATTTGGAATGGCGAGGTGAAATATCTAGTTTTAACAACTGCTTTAATTTTTATGTTATTTTTGACTTTTAGTTAGCAAGTTCTTTCAAAATTGTATTTGTAGTTCTAATAACTGCTATAATTTTTATTGATTTTGCAGGACTCGGGCCCACTGACTTGCCGTGGTCGCACTAAGGAGATGGCAAACATTCAAATGCGAGATAATCGGGTGATTGACATTATGAAGTTGCTGAGGCTTGAAGGATTGTTTAGGGCCCCTTCTAGAGAGATAGATAATTGTCTTATAACGGCCCTAGTTGAGCGATGGCGGCCAGAGACTCATACGTTCCATCTTCCACATGGTGAGATGTCGATCACCCTACAAGATGTGGAGGTCATTCTCGGACTCCCTATAGACGGTGAGGTCTTGGTTGGGCCGACTAATGTGTTAGATGGAACTTGGAGGACTCTTTGCATGGAGTTGCTTGGTTTTACTCCGGCGGATGACAACAAAACTTTGGTGGGGCAAAGACTTCTTATCAGCCGCCTTCTTGAGGCCATTGCAGCGCCATTGCCTCATGACGCAACGGAGATTCAGATACACAAGTATGCCCGGTGTTATATTTTAGCGCTATTAGGGGATAAACTTTTTATGGACAAGTCGGGAGATAGGGTGCATCTGATGTTTTTGGAGCAACTGCGGAACTTGCGTGATCCGCCACAGTATAGTTGGGGCAGTGGTTGCTTGGCCTGGTTGTATCGAGAGTTGTGTCGGGCAAGTGAGAAAGGGGCATCGCAGATTGGTGGGGCGTGCACCTTGATCCAGTATTGGGCATGGGCAAGGTTGCCATTCTTGTGCCCGAGGATAGAGCCTGCTCCTGGATGTGATTATGGCCCGTGGCCGTATGCTCCACTTGCCGTTAAGTAAGTAATTTTTTGATATTTAGTGTGTTATGCAATGTACTCTTTTTAGTAACTAAGTAGCTACTTATCTTATGTTATTCGCTCGTAACTGTAGGTGGGTGCGGGTGCCAGGCTCGAAGAGTAGGCCATCCGGGATGGCCTTGGTCGTCTATCGTGAGCAATTAGTTACAATGCAGCCGAACCAGGTAATAATATTTAAAAGTTTTGTTTGGTTATGTTAATTTTCCTTAAGAATACGATTGCTTCATACTTTAACATATTTTCCGTTTTAATTTTTGTTTTTCCTTGTATCTATAAATTCTCCCTTGTTTCACATTTGAAGATGCTATGATAATTGTTTTTTGTTTCTATTGTAGATTGTGTGGCAGCCATACGAGGCACACTTCGCCCACCTTCCTGACTTCTGCGTTGCAGGGAGGGGTACGTGGACAGCAAGGGTGCCGCTTGTGTGTTATTGCATAGTGGAGATGCACCACCCTGATCGTGTCCTTCGACAGTTTGGGTTGGCGCAAGAGCGGCCTGACGGTGTTGTGTACGATGAAAGGCTGCACAGAATAGACTTGCGTGGGAAGGTGGAAAAGAATTTGAGGCAAGAGCATGAACCGTATATCATTTCATGGAATAGTCGAGAACAACGACTTTGCAATGCACCTCCTCAGACTGGTGAGATGGCCCGCAGTCATGCCTATTACCAATGGTACGATCTGGTCACTCTAAAGTATGTCGACCGCAACAGCGCTAAATTACATCAGCTGGTAATGTGTTCTAATTATATTTCCTATCTTGCTTTGTTTTTTCTTTAGTACATGTACGAACGTAGGATCAATTGATTTCTTCTTTGAACAAATTTGGTTTGATCTGACGGACATCCAATTAAAAAGAGTTTCTGTTGCATATAGTATCATAATAAAACTTTCAGTTCTTAGTTTAGATAAGTATATAAGTAGATTAATACATTCTATATTATGCATTTTGTAATTGTTACATAAATGTGGAAAATTTTGATTGTACTGGTTCTTTCTCTGTTTCAGATTGAAAGTCATTTAGCGTTGTTGAATTGGGTTCCGGTAGGCAGCCGAGAACACAACCATATCCGGCGCATACTATATACTGTGGCTGGGCTTGGTGGTGATCCTGCAGCCACTGGGCAGTCAAACAACCGTACTGAGCTTGAATCAGCAACTCCTGCAGCCCCAAGCACAAGTGCAGCACCCGTAACTACTCCGACCCGTGGTCGGCGTGATACTGCAAGCACAAGCACAAGCACAAGCGTAGCTAGGGGCCGTGGTCGGCATGCTACAGCAAGCCCAAGCACAAGCACAGCTAGGGGCCGTGGTCGGCCTGCTCCAGCAAGCCCAAGCCCAACTGCAGCTAGGGGCCGTGGTCGGCGTGCAACAACCCCTCGGGTTGTAAGTAGTCATGAGATACCTGCACCCATCCTCCACGCATCTCCCCACCCCGAGGTCCCTCCACCCATCCCAGCTGTATCTCCTCAATCTGAGGTCCCTCCACCCGTTGTAGATATATCTCCCCAGCCCGAGGTTCTTCCACCCATCCCACATGCATCTCCTCAGTCCGAGGTCCCTCCACCCATGGTAGATGCATCTCCTCAGCTCGAGGTTCATTCACCCACCCCACCTTCACAGGCTAGTTTTGATCTCGGTATGCATTCTTAGTTGACCCCTCCATTGCACCCCGAGACACCCTTATACCCACCCACCAGCTCTAGTGCACCCACTTTGTCCATAGACCCACCCCGTACTGAACCCATGACAATGATCCCCACTCCTGGCCTCTACACAGAGCATCATTACCCACCTACCTCATCCTCATCCGACCCTGTAGGACATCCGGTTGGGACTGACACTCCACAGGCAGATACTGATGTACCGGACGAGAATGCCCCTCCTCAGCCTTCACCCCCACGAGGTAGACCGCAACGTGCTAGAAGAGCTCCCACTTGTGGGACAGGTGGACATAAAATAGGACACAAACACAGCTCTATGGTACGATAACATTAATTTTCCTGTATATGCCTATTTTGCAGTTCACTTTATTCTTTACAATTACACCGAATATTGATTGTATGCATCTAATGTCTTTGCAGCATGAGGATGAGCCTAAGGATGATGCCCCGCAGCCTCCTCCTCCGCCCAAACATTACACGAGGGTTAAAAAACGCAAAATTGGTGAACCTTGAAAAACAGGTTTGTTAAAAAAGCATGCAGCAAAAATTGGTGAAGTATTCTTAGTGTTTTTTTTTTTTTCTAATTTCTTTGTTTGATTCATAATTGTGACGAACAAACTTGATTCGTGAATTCAAGCATCTGTATGATGAATATTTGAGGAAAGTATAATATGAGTTTATATAAAGTATAAACTCTATAAAAGTAATATTTATCTTAAAAAAAAAAAAAACTCCAAGGGGAAGCCAAAAAGTCACCGAATAATAAAGAGAGTGGCTGTCCCAATCGGGAAAAAAGCAGCAGCATGTTTTTTTGCTTGTAAACAAGCCTTTTTCTGCAGAGGAAACTTCCTGGAACCACTTATATACACACACACACGCTATACATTCATAACAATTACCATTATTAAAAGCTATAACCTAAAATTCATCATTTTGAATTTAGCCATTAATGAAACTTGTTTGACCCTGTATATCTAGTGACCTCCTTTCCAAGGAAACTTGGAATATACATAGTTTATTTAAAAAGATTGTTATAATTCTCTGGTATTGTTGATAACAAGAGAAACTGAAATAATTACTATAATTATTTAAACTCGGGAGAAAACACATTACTATAGAGTATAAATGGCAGAGTTCCTAGGTCACCAAGAATTTGGACTTATTTGTGAAGGGCTTATCAAATAGATTTCCCTGCCATACATATGGCTACAAATATCTAATAATATTAGTAGCTTGTCAGATTTTCCTCATTAATGAAAGGATTAACAATTGAAGCAGAATCTTAGAGCGAAGCTCAGGAAAGGCACAAAGCCAATCCCACGGAACAGTGAAGCTTCGTAGGGTATTTCTATCCAGGTGCAGGTAGTAACATCTCATTGGTTGCTGGCTTTTTCTTAGAGGAAGCTGGACCTAACAAGTTTTAAGATTATAGCCAAGTTCCAGTTTAACACCTATTGTCTATATTAGTATAGCAATACATGCAACTGGGAAAGTTTAAGTTTTTTATTGGAAAGTTTAATTGCAGTTAGGCATGCTACATTGGTGAGCTTGTCTGTGTTTGGTGTTTGTTATTTCAGATTGTTTATACCATATACCTTAAAACAGTGGGTTCTTGCAGGTGACAAGAAGTGTTGATACCGAGCGTGGTGATCTAAGCCCACAAGAAAAGAGAACTGTTGATGCAATTGTGAAAGCCAGGTATTTCTTATAATTCTCTTTTTTGTATTTAAATACTCTTCTCAAAAAACTTTTTTAATATTCTTGCAATTTGCAGTGAGTACCCTTTGTCAATTGTTTTAGTCGGTGTTGGAGATGGGCCATGGGACATGATGAGAGAATTTGATGATAACATCCCTGCTCGTGCCTTTGATAACTTCCAGGCAAGTTTCCATAGCTATTTGGATATCATTCTGCTCTATTTTGGAGCTTGTATCTTTTGACTTATTATTGGTCAATGTTTGATTGAGAACTAGAGTGTTCTTTTGGCTTTTGCAGTTTGTGAATTTTACAGAAATAATGTCAAAGAATATGGATCGTTCCAGAAAAGAAGCAGAATTTGCTCTAGCTGCACTGATGGAAATACCATCACAGTATAAAGCAACACTAGAGCTTAATATATTGGGGTAACAATAAATGAATTTTCTATTGTACTTGATGGTTCTGCTGTACCAGCATATAACAATTCATTTGCCATTTATTCTTTTTTATATTTATTGATGTTCATAGTTTCTCTTGGACCTCATTGATTGTGTTCGATGTTGACTGAGTCCTTTGGATCATATTGTTGCCGATTGTGGCACTTGGTTTGATTTTAGTCATAAGTTGATTTTTCTTATTTGATGTAATTAATGAGAAATATGTAAAGGCTTTTCGATAGATAATTGATCATGTACAAAATTTTTGGATACAATGCTCCAAAGTGTGATGAAAATAGAGAATGGTAAATTTTTAACAAATTTCTTGCCTACAGTTGTAAGCATGACCGATTATTGTCCCACACGTAAAACCATAAAGCATTTTTATATCATGCTTTTGATTTTTTTTTTTTTTCTATTAAAATACTTTTTGCCAAAAAACTAATAACCACCACTCAAGGCTTCCGTGTCGTTTCCCACTCAAGGCTTTTGGGAAGAGAGACCATAAGGGTTTTTATTTGGGATGTATTTTTTGGATTGTAAATAAAAATAGGAAACGACTATTTAGCTATTCAATATACTTTAAAAATCGATTTTTCTTTCAAACTATATTTCTTTTGCCTTACAATAAATGGAGAAACAATATAATATTAGAGTATAAAAGTTGATAGTAAAATTGGATCAATAGAAGAATAACAAATAATTTAAAATAAATGGATCTATAGAATTATAAAAATAAGGTTTTTCATGATTTTAAGAATAAGCTTTTTCTAATTTTTTCAAAAATATTAAATAATTATGTTATGTCTTTTTCTCTCAGATTAACTTTTTGTATGTGCCTAAATTTCAAAGGCTAGATAAGCTTCTTAGTTTCTTTTCTTTTCTTTTCTGTTTTTTTGTGTTTATTTTTTTTTTAGTGAAAAAAATAAGATTGTACTTGAACAATTTTTTTACAAATAACAAGATAAATAACTTCAGCTAGATGTGCCATGTTCACAATACTTACCATAATCGCATTTGTACAAAAGAGCAAAAAATGTGAGGTTTTGAAAATAAAAAATCGTAACAAAAATGCTAAAAGAAGGCGAGTTTTCAATACTCGAGATAGAACTCGAGTTTCATAAACTCGAGTTCTACTGAGGAATTTTTTTTTTTAACACTATGGCAAATCCCCTGTTCAGGCAGAAGGGTTCCCCTGTTTTACTCTGTTTTTCCCAGTGGAACTCGAGTTTCATAAACTCGAGTTCCACTGGGGAATTTTTGTTTAACACTTTCGCAAATCCCCTGTTCAGGCAGAAGGGTTCCCCTGTTTTACTCTGTTTTTCACAGTGGAACTCGAGTTTCATAAACTCGAGTTCCACTGGGAAATTTTTTTTTTTATCACTTTGGCAAATCCCCTGTTCAGGCAGAAGGGTTCCCCTGTTTTACTCTGTTTTTCACAGTGGAACTCGAGTTTCATAAACTCGAGTTCCACTGGGAAATTTTTTTTTTTTATCACTTTGGCAAATCCCCTGTTCAGGCAGAAGGGTTCCCCTGTTTTGCTCTGTTTTTCCCAGTGGAACTCGAGTTTCATAAACTGAAATGTGTACATGCACCTACTAAGAAACATAGATAAAGAAGCTGAGAATGTAATCTAACACTCATTGAGAGGCAGAGAAGTATCAAAATGCGTTATCGCTAGGCACGAAGCTATAGAAACTGTTACGCTCTATTCATAAATATAGTTTTACAATGCAAATGCATTTACATCAGAACAAAAGGCATTGTCAATGTATCAACATTCTAAACATGCGCAACCATGCTTAATTTGCAATTTTAACCGTACAATTCAAATCACCATCTTCGTAGAGGTACATTGGATAGAGAATTACAAGTACATTCAACAAAAAGTCCAAAAAGTTCACATAGAGCCAATACAACGTAGTCACTTTTTCTAAGATCAAAGGTCCGCATGACAAAAACGGCATCCATGGAAGCATGCCTGAAAAACGTAGAGTAATCACGTTAGGAGACAAGATAGTAAACATTAGGTAAACATCGAATGAACAACAATTATTTAACCAATGCATAACTTTTTGGCATCTACCTACCTACTGTGAAACATGACCACTTGTGGAAGCGCCATGGGACTGCGGACATTTTCTGCGGTTATGCCCGGAAGCATGACACAATCCACATGTTTGCTTAGGTTGACTCTCTATCAAATCGGTGTCCTCCCTCCGCCATCGCCGTTCTCGATCCTTATTCGTCACTCCATCCATCTCATTCCTTATTCTTGACTTAACTGGTCTCCCTTTGGCCCGTAACAATGCTGGATTAGGCAACCACTTTGGCCCAATCGGATCCCCCCACAATGACTGTGACTTAGGAACCACAAATGCATGCTCATAAGTGTTAAGGGCATTGTTCAAACCATAACATGGGTGAATATATGTGGTGGAATCAATATGCAAATAGTCACATACTCTAATTGCATGTGAACACGGGATCCCTATGTTTTGCCATTTCCCACAACTGCATGTTCTATCCTGTAACCGAACTTCATAACTGTGATTTCCCCCTCCTGCACTACACGTGTTGAGTTGGGTAACTATTTGAAATATCAACTCTTCATTGCTAAATGGCTTGAGATAATGTTTCTCAGATTTACGCTTATTTCCTTCCCACGTGGATAAGGCATGTGCACTCCATTTCTTACCCTCTGAGAACTCAAAATGGTATTCTTTGCGCCGGTCGTGGAAATATTGAACAAGTTTGTTCCAAGTGAACTCAACCAACGCAGCAATAGGAAGGCCCCGTGCACCTTTCAATACACCATTAAAACACTCTGATATATTGGTTGTCATTGCCCCAAAACGTCTTCCACCATCATGTGACTGGGTCCACTTATCCACAGACTCGCTCATTAGGTATGTGTATGGAAGATAATCTTGATTCTTTTCCTTGCCATCCTTCCCCGTCACCTTCTTCTTATTCCTAATGGCCTCAATTTCTGCCTGCTTAATGGTCTCCATTATGGTATCAAATTTAACTGCCTGACTAGCATATCCCGCTTTCAACGCCGCTGACTTTAGAGTTGAGTTCTGGAAATGGGTGTTAAAGTTGCTAGCAACATGTCGAAGACAATATCTATGAAATACCCGTGGTCTTCCATCATCCCTTCTAGGCCAGTTTGCAATGGCGTTTTTGATACCAAGATGTCGGTCAGAAATTATGCAAATGCCTTCGTCAGGTATCACGTGGCCAATCGCTTCTCTTAGGCACTGTAAAAACCACCTCCAACTGGACCCTGACTCACAATCCACAACAGCAAAGGCGAGAGGGAATACCTTGTTGTTAGCGTCGGTTGCCATTGCGACCAACAACTTTCCCTGATATTTACCATACAAATGGGTCCCATCAATACTGATAACCGGCTTGCAGTATTTGAATCCTGATATGCATGGACCGAAAGACCAAAACACATAATGCAACAATACAGTGTCATCTTCATCGGTGGGTGTGATACGATAGAACACTTGGGTAGTCGGGTCCTGATCAATATATGCCATTAGCAACTTTTGCAATCTTTGGTAAGACTCTTCCCAATTCCCAAACATCTTCGCAATCGCCTTTTGTTTCGCATCCCATACCTTGTAGTAAGAAGGCTTATGGCCATTATATTTCGTCTCTATCATAGATATGAGATGCTTAACTGGGGTAGTGTAATCCTCACATAACTTCTGATGGATGTCTGATGCAATAAAATTACAAGTCATCATTCTACCATCATTTCGCACCCCAATCTGTACACACGTATGAGGACCCACATACACGGTGACCATCCATAGTTGGTGGAGATTGGGCTTCATAACTGCGCAGACATACCACTTGCATGACTCATGTACGCATTTCGCACAAAGTTTTTTCGTCGTCGACCTAGTGTAAGTAAAATGTTTGTTTTCCTTGAGGGCACAATTTGTTAATACGCGCTTCACCTCCTCTTTATTGGCAAACGTCAACCCTTTGCACAAATTCATCCCCTCTCTCCAAGTAGACACAAATGGCAACTCAATATGTGAAGGATCAACCATATTTTCCCAAGTATTTGCAGAGAATGACAATGCAGGAGGTTCGTAGGCAGAGATTGTGTTTGCAATGTTTTGGACACTAATAACATTGTCTGCATAAGGTTCACTACCATCCAATGTCTCGTCGTCACCAATGTCCCTCTCAAAGTCCCTAAAGTCCCTTCTGCCAATCATATCTTCATACTCATCTCTTTCGGTAAAATATTCATCGTTAATGGCAATATTCTCATCAACATAGTCGTCGTCGTCATCGTCATCATCATTGTTCATGGTAGTAGTCTCATCAACATAGTCGTCATCATCGTCATCATCATCATCACCATCGGCATGAACATCATCGCCCTCTACATGTGTAGAACACTCATATTGAGCGTCCGGAACCGTAACTTGTAAGCTTGTGGTTGTTTGTTGGATATCCTCTTGCCAGACTGCACGCGACTCCAACTTTATGTACAACTCAATGTTAGTTACTTCAGCTATTCTCTCCAACTTGTCAAACATGATCTTTACATGTTTGTCTGTTTCTATCGCCATATACTTGTAATTAATCCGATGCTTCAAGATTTCATTTGGCATACGATAAGTAATTTCTATGTTGTGCACAGCAGGATTCTCACACAACTCTTCCATCACAACCTTCTTCAATTCATCAAGGGTCTTCAACCTACGATCAATTTGCGTATAATAAGTCTTTATACCCGGCCCTTCAAATGGCAATCCCTTGTTCGCATTGGCATTCTTAAGCGGACCACCGTGGTATAGGATTATATCAATTTCAGGCATTGTGAACCTGTTCAAGTCAAGTTACTGTGTTAGTTAAATCACATAATCTGAACCATGATTGCATAAAAAACAACTATAAACTCAACCTTATTGACTTATAAACCTAAACTGTGTTAGGTAACCAAGAATTCCAATAGGCTATTCCAGTTACAGACCTAAAGACAGATTATTTTATACAGTATTATTTCACAATCTAAACCATTTTATTTAGTTAGTTTCAAAACTAATCTATTAGGCTAGATTTATGATGACAAGGATCCTCCTAATATGATAAAAAATTCATAAGGTTTCCATATATCCTCTCCCCATTCGTACATATTCTGTTTTGTAAGATTTCTTTCTCAATTCTTCTTTTTTATGTTGTTTTTAACTCCAAAAGATTGTACTAACTTTGTATTTAGTATGTTATTTGAAGAATTTACATATTAGGTTATGTAGAGCTACATGAGATTTTCACCATTTCCTTTTATGGGCAAATAAATACTCAAAAAATTAAGACTACCAACACAAAGTTCTAGCAACGTTGCATAATGGAAAATTAACTAAGTTATGTCAACTATCTACAAAATAAATACTCAAACTCTTTAACCCACACCCATAGACTATTACCCAACTACAATCACAATCAAATTATGCAAACCCTTACCTGAGATATGAATTTGATGAGAAGGAAGAGCAGTGCTCTAGCAGTGTGGTGAGTGAGAGTGGGAGGCAATGTGGGTGTGAGAGTTATGGGTGAGTCAGATTTAGTGAGGGTGAGAGAGTTAGTGAGGCTGAGAGACTTGGTGAGGATGCTCTGTTTTGGGTGAGAAAGTTGTGTGACTGTGAGCTTGTGTTATACGGGCGTGTTTTTAATTGAAAGCACAGTGGAACTCGAGTCTATAAGACTCGAGTTCTTTGCAATCTTTCATTATATACACCATCAAAGAAGGAACGCGTTATTTCCAACAAAACTCGAGTATTTAAAACTCGAGTTATGTAAAACGAGTTTTCAAAACTCGAGATCCAGGTGTGTCATTTTATCCAGGTCAGCACTACAAAAAGCAGAAAGCGAGTTTTAAAAACTCGATTTTTTAAAGTAAATCTCGAGTTTTAGAAACTCGAGATGCTAGTTTCCTTTTTTCTTCCGCGCGTTGCCTAACTTACTACATACTTATGCCATACGCTGTTACCCTGCCCATTCTCCCCAAATACCACTCCATTTCGTACGAGTTATGTGCTTTGGCAAATATTGTCTGCAACAAAAATGGCAAAAGAGATTTGGACATTGCTAATAATGCTAGTATGTCCAATTCTTTGGATCCCAATTCACGTCCTTTTGTTTGAGAGGGGTCGGCATAAACAACAAAAACAAAGAACATAAAATTAAACTCCAGCCCAAAATTGTCTTCAAAACCACACTACCAAAACAAAAGATAATACCTTTCACCTCCTATGTTTTCTTAGCTTAGCAGGCAATGGAATAATAGAACAAATAAAAAATAAAAAGCCTAGACTAAACCAAAGAAACAAAAAAATCATCAAAACCCAGAAACCCAATTATTAATGGATGTTTGAGCTTGGTCGTTTGCCGTTGGATGGGTGGGTCGCCTCACCGTCGGATGGGTGGGTAGCTGTTGCCGTTGGCTGGGCATCTCAAGTTCTTCAGTCATTCTCTTACACTCCCTTTCTTCGTTTTTGTCTCATAGTTGGGACTAGGGATTCGAATCCCAATTCTCAGTCTTATCTCTTAGGTGCATTTTCGTGATTTAGTTGGCTGAATTTTTATTTTTTAATTAAAGAACACGTGGCAGTCTAGTTGGCAAAAAAATTAATATTCTAAATATGTCTGTTAATCATGTTAACTTTTTCATCCATCATTTAATGGTAGAGACCATAATGACATAATTTTAAAAAGTTATGGACTAAATTGACACATTTAAAACGTTAAGGACTAAATTAATATGGTGTAAAAGATATGGACTAACTTTGTGGTTTACCTTATTAAAAAAGTTTGGAGTAACTTGAACTCTTGCATAGTCTAACACATATTTCTAGAAATCATGCTGCACAAAAGATTTGTAAATATCATAATCATGTTATTATAATTATTTCGAATGAGGGATTTCAAAAATAGGAAAGGTAATAAGAATACTTGACATCATCTGAACAAGACAAAAATATTAATAAACCTATATTTCAAAAGAAAATAGCAATTATGCATACAAGTCACTAACTTATGCGATGCACTAGATAGTTAGCAAATGTTAAATATCTTCACTTTTTTCAATATTAAAATGAGTTAAAAACAAATCAAAATCAATAATTCTAGATCAAAATAAAGGTTGAAAATAAATACAAAAAAAAAAAAAAAAAAGGTTTCATATACAGCGATCATCTCAAATATAATTTGAGAATAAACCTTTTTATAAAACGAAAAAAAGGCACACTACTTATGTTTCTACTATGCTATTTATTTCCTCGCAATAAAAATTGATAGACATTTACAACATAAGGGAAGACATGACAAACAAAACTATCACTTGCTAGACATCAAATTTCAAAAGGGAAATATACATGATACACATTTACATATGCATATTTTCTACCAAGTTTGAGCGTAACTGGTATATGTGTCTCAGAAGCTTATATATATCAAGATACCTTAGTGTCAAACATGAGAATAAAAATATCAAGGATTCAAGATACTATGATGGTACCCACTGCCTCTAACTTTCTTTTAGCATTTAGTCCAATTGTAATTTGCAAAGAAATTTCAACCATGTTGCCACAATCCATTATCTATATATATATATATATATATATATATAATCATATAAAATTTCAGTCAAGTCCATATGTTAACTTGCATAAAGGTGCATAATAGTTGCATATCTACCTCAATAGGATCTATACATTGCTATATATTTTGCAATCTTAAACACAATGCATATCAGTAAGAAATTGTCTATTAACTCACGACAATAGAGATATATAAAATAAAGATAGGTTAGCATCAAATGAATAATCCAATTGAAATATGTCAAACAACTTAGATATTGCAAAAAGTAACCCCAAAAAAAAAATCAAAATTTAAAACTTTCAAAAGGCCCCAAAAAAAAGAAAAAGAAAAAAAGAAGAAGAAGATTTGGAGCTTAGAAATTATTGAAACAAAACAATAAATATATGATTACACAATATGCTTCTAATTTGTTAAACAAAATATTTATAAACAATGAAAGGAAACTGCATAAAGATCATCTTCTTCAACTGCACGAACTGTTTTTCATAATATTGTCCAGACTATCCTGTTATTTTCTAAATAAACTAAAACCTGACAACAACAAAAAAATATGACATATTATAATTAATATGATTCTCCCCTAAATTAGGTCAACAACAAACACTATTCACTGAGAACATTTAATGTTGTAAATAAAAAATGATAAAAAATACTTGCAGGAACACATTTAAATTAGTCAATAATAGGACCATAGGGGTACAAACCTCTTGTGGAAGATCTATAACATGCTTGATTGACTCCTCCTCTTGGGCAGTTATCATGCTATAAATTTTCTATCATCAAAGATTAAGTAAGACTTGTGAATACCTTTATATATATATATATATATATATTTTTTTTTTTTGGGGGATTCTTCATTGATTTCTTTTTCTTTTTCTTTTAGTTATGAACATCTAAATTAAAGTAGGTGAATATGTATTATATATAAAGTTAAAACTGTCCAAGAAGAATATGTATAGACAATATTTTTGTTTTGATTTTTCATTGATTTATTAATTAATTATAACATCAAAATTAAAGTAAATGAATATTTAAAGTTAAAACCATCTAATGCTCTATTTGTTTTGCTAGAAAACTTTCTGTAAAGATAGTTTTCCACATTTTCCAATGTCAAGTAGTACAAAAAAAAAAAAAAAAAAAAAAAACTTGGCCAATGGAAAACTATCTTTGGTCAACGGAAAATCCTAATAAAAATAAGGTTTATTTTCTATAGGTTGTTTTCCAAATTTGTATTTTGGAAAACAATCTCTCTCTCACGTGTTGCATCTTTTATAAATATTATCTTTGATAATAGCCATGGGAAACATAATTTTTTGGCGTCTTCTCTCTCTCATGGTAATTTTTCTCACTTTTTCTCTCTTCCCTTTGCTTTTTCTCTCCTCACACCCTCACTGTCACTAACTCTGGTCTCTCCTCTTCCCACAAATCTCTCTCTCTAACAGTCTCTCTTCTCTCTTTTCTCTATGTTTCTCTTCCCCTCTGTAACATAATTCTCTGATTAGATTTTTTTTTTTATTTCCTTCACTGATCGGTCAATAGTTCTGACTTGCAAAGGAGAACAAATTTGTAGTGGTAATTATTTCATTCCTCTCTACCAAAATCCCAATTCTTTGCTTTGAATTTCAAGTTCGATTTTCTTTTTTCTCTAAGAACTTTTTGGTTTGATGGATTTCAGGCAGAAGTTACTTCCTTTTCGTACATAAAGTGCAAAAAAAATATTTAAAAAAAAATAAAAAATGAAGAAGAAGAAAGAATGAATGAAGTAAAAGATGAAAATTTTAAACATAGTACCTATATTGCTCTAAATTGCTTTTACAGGGGACAATCTTTACCGTGGACTAATAATATTGTTATATAATGAACTAGTCGCTAATCCGTGCGATGCATGCATGGGAAAGCTATTGTGTGTAAAAATATAAACTGTTCTTTTTTCTCTTCCTCTTTGATTGTACATTAGAATTCCAGTCTTATAGTTTGCTATCTTTGATATGAAACATTAAATTAATGAAAAATAGAAATCAAACTCAAGTTTAAAATAAAATGAAGAATTATATCTTTAAATCCTCAATTATCCATAAAATGTATGAAACACAAATTTAAAGAACTACTTAATCAATATTTCAAATAAATTGAAAAAAAAAAAAAAAAAACTTTAAAGTGTTTTTTGTATCTTCTTCCTTTGTTGCTTTGTAATAGTCACTGAATATGTCATTTTGTTTTCCTTGAGTACAGATGTTGGTGTGAGTTGCACATTGCTTTGAACATCAACTTTTTGAAACTTTGTAGAATCACAACTTGTTCACTTGATAAGTTGCTACTACATTCATTTGAAGTATCATTGATGTAAGCTTGACAATAAAACAAGTTTATAAATGTATTACAACATAAACAAATTAAATATCTAATTTGTAATTTTGTTATTTAAAAAAATACGTACTTCTAACATTTTATCAAGCTAAATTTCTTTGTCAGTATTTTCAAAAGATTCAAAAACTTTCTTGACAGTGTAGAATTCTCATCCATACTTAAGATTATAGTCATTTAGTTGTATTTGGAAAAAAAATTCTATTCCATTCAGATTTTCTATTTGCACAGGTAGTACGACTTCTTCGAGCACCTAACAAAAGTAATATTTTTCAAATTGTACACTCAAGTAAAACTTGGACAAAGATGTTCTACTGAAAAAAAAAAAAAAAAAAATTGTTCATAGCAATAAACGGGAGTTCTACTGATCCATGTTTCCTATGGATGTCTCATAATGAGGTATCTACAAACTTTTTTGTTGATTGGAAGTAAACTTAATGATGAATGCTGACTATTTTGAAGAATAAAATGTTATACATAATGGTCGGAAGCAAAACTAATTTATTGATTGTGAAAATTTCGCAGATATTTCACAGATTCACCAATAAATTATAAATCATTCCTTTGAAGTTGACTGTATCAGCAGCATGTGTGCTCAGTCCTTTGCTGCAACAATATTTAAAGAGAAGGCCAATAATATTTGATTGAAAAGTTCCATCTTTTTTCAATAGTTTTGACAAAGATTCATAGACCCAATAGTGAAACCCTTTTTGGAAAACCTTCAAGAAGGTTTTGTGATGGTCAACTATCATATATTTTATACATAAGTAGGCTAGAAAAATTTAAAAAAAAAAAATTAGAGGAAAGTAGCAAACCTTGGTGGTGGTGTTGATAAAAGGCAAAGATTGTGGGGGCAGACTATAGCGTGCGATTGAGAAAGAATGAGCAGTGATCAATCTGACAATCTATATGAATTTCAAGCAATATATTTATTTAGCAATCTAGCCATAGGAATCCAATTTTCAGCCAACATTCAAGAAACATTAATAGAAGAAACCATTATGTTCAAAACTCTAATTATTAAAAAATCAAACCTACTTATCAATATCCTTTAAACTTTCAAATTGATAACTTAGAGACCATTATGATTCAATTAATCTCCTTTCAACTATATAAACCTATCTCACCATCAATACCAATCTCAATTTCTAACATATGAATTATAAAAAATTCAAACTCATAGCTTAGTTTCCACTAAAAATATTCAAACTGATAAAGCTTTTCTTTCATGAGACAACTGATGATAACCAAAACAACAATAAATGAAATTTTCCGGTAGTTAGAAGCACCAACAACAAACAGGCAAAAAACTTTGAAAGTTTCAATTTCATACTCTTATTTAAAAGAATTATAAGAATTGCAGCGGCAACATAATTACTTTGACTCTAATTATCTTTCTGCAATAGATTCTTCCACAATCTAAGAAGCTTTAATCTATATTTTATGCAAAGAAGTGACTCTTTGCACAAATTGCTGGGGACCAGCAGTTTTAGTTGACTGCCAGTGCCATGTCAAACTAAAGTAGAATGGTCAATAATTGCAGAAATTTTGGTTCTAGAAAGCAATAAATTTCCTACAATTTTATTTTGATAAGTGAGTTGAACATGTGGAGCTAAAGTTAAAATGAAGATCTGTTCAGTTGTTTAGTCTCTAATAACTCATGATCTTTGAAAGAATTTATTTTTATTTTTTGGAGGAGGAGGGGTGCATTCTACATGGTATTCATGTTAAACAAAACATCAATATCTATAAGAAAAATAATTTTAAGAATTATTTACAGGAAAATAAAATTTATGCAAACAGCCTAAACATTTAGAAAATATAAAGATCAAACGTTACAGCCCAACTTACTTGTCACCAATAAATTTTTCCTGAGTGAAGTAGCCAAGAGAGAGCACCTCCATAAGATTATGTTGCTTATCAAGACCCTGTTGCCCAGCAAAATGCATAAGCCTGTGGCTGTCTAGAGTATTTCCCCTATGTGCATTTAAGACAATGTTAGTGGAATCTCCCATAGATTAAGGTCGCTTCATAGCTTCCTCACCTATATAAAGTTATCCATATATTTAAAACTGTTTTTATGCTTACGTGAGTCCTGAAAAGTTATATTCCAATCCATGGCCCCTAAAAACTTGAAAATTTGCAAAGCAGTCATAATTATTTATTGCATACAATGACTAGCCAAATCAAACTTAATGCAAACAAATCAATGATATGTATATAAGTGATTCAGAGAATTTTTGGAAAACCTCTGACATCCGAGCTTCTATCCTCTCAGTTTGAGATCCAAACTTGTTCCTGTAATACTCTTTCCTATTGATGCCTTCTTTTGGGGCAGAAGGATTAAGTTGAAATGGATGCCATCTAATCTACAAATGTAGTTGACAAAAGATAAGAGTGGGAACACAAACATGCATGCACACGCACGCACAAACACACACACACACACACACACACACAGAGAGAGAGAGAGAGCAAACCTCAGAGTCATAGTGATCCTTAGATGCAGCTATAGCTTTGTCAAGATTTTTTTTGCCCACAAAGCACCATGGACACACAGTGTCTGAACTGATATCTATTTTTATAAGCATTTTTTTAGTGTTGTTTCCAATTGACTTGGATGCAAACATGATGCCTTTGTGACAGGTTATTTAGACCCCTAAAACAACCAGATTGCGTAGCCTAGATTAATTAGCCAAGTTGTTACTTAGTCAAATTAAGCAATTCTAGGTTAAAACAATCAAATAATCATATCAAGAATAATAATGCAGCGGAAAATAAATAACACAAGATATGATCACCCAGGAAACCACACGGTAAAAACCTGGGGAGGATTTGACCCACCGATCCTCAAGGCTAACCTGAATTCACTATGAAAGAATTGAAATTCTTACAAAAGGACTACAAGCTCCCCGCTCGACTTCCTAATGCTACCCACCAGTAGAACTTCCTGACACGACCACGCGCAGGCTCCGAATCCACGGACTACTTCTTTCTTGAATTCCTCAATCAGCTACAAGCTCCCCGCTTGCTTTTCTTTTAAGTTCCAATGGTTGCAACAGTAATGATCTTCAAGATGTTGAAATCATCTCTACCATGAAAACCCTAAGTTTTGTGTAAATGAAAGCTCCTCAAAGATCTCACACGAGATTCACACAAAACAGCAATGTATGAGCAACAATACAATATGGACAACCTCCAAAAACGTGGCTAGGGTTTTGTTTATATACCTAGGGTAAAAACATAAAACCCTAAACGTTTAATGAAGTAGGGCTGAGTTGGAAATTCTGCAGAAAATTCAACCTGTGCGATTTTCGATCGATCGAGTCTATTCTTCGATTGATCGAGCCAGGCCGAAAGTCCCAAGTACTTCTGCAGCCACTCGATTCCAACTTTACAAGAATAAACCAACTTTGAGCAAGTCTGAATAAGATTAAATACAATGTTTTGATCATGGTTTGCCAACATTACAAATTAGAGTTCTAAATACATAAAATCCTAAGACCTTAGAACCTAACAAACTCCCCCTTTGGCAATCCGTGACAAAACCCTAATTAACAGCTCAAAGTTTTACAAATAAAAAGCCCTTTACAAAGATAATGCTCATAAAATTCAATTCAGCCTAACTACTATCCATAGTTGCAAGTGTAGACAGCAGCTTAGTTGAATCAACCTGTATAATCCTGAAATACTCAACAAACGCATAAACGCATGTGTGACAGTAAAGAGATAAACAACAGGTATAACATTCTTGTAAGATTCACACAACACAAAATAAAGACATATAAGAATGATTAACTCATAAATATAAATCAATACGCAGTGAATCACAAAGCAACAAGAATCAATAAAAATAACATGTATATCAATCAATGTTACTCCCCCTAACATGAATATCCCCAAAAATGATATACAAAGTGAAGCACCTAGATACAATCTAAAAACTCCACAAGCTCCTCTAAAACAAAAAAAATCTCCCCCTAACTACAAAAACTCTACTACAAGTCAAAACTCCACTCCCCCTTTTTGTGACGGAATGCCAAAGAGCAATCACAAGTCGCCATCAAAAGGAGGTGGTGAGGGTGAATGAAGACGCGCAAAATCAGCTCGGAGAGCACGTATCTTGTCCATCAAGTCCACCAAAATCTGACCATGAGCCGCCTGAACGGTCATGACAGTCTCCAAAGTACGACGAACATCGAAGTCGGCCGAAGGAGGTGGAGGAACATCAGCAGCAGCAGCATCATCACCAACTGGAACAGGAATATCCTCACCAGCAAGACCTGCAGAAGAAGAAGGAGGAGGAGGTGCGCTACTAGAGGGCTCAGACCTAGGGTGTTTAGAACCAGCTCGAAGATGAGCGGCCCTCAGTCTAAGAAAAGACGCACCTATAGGAGCTATCACATGAACGGGCTCAGAGGAAGGAAAGCCACTAAGATCAAGATAGAGAAGAATCCTATGAATGAAAATAGGATGAACAAGAGCATGAGCAGTAGATGAACTCCTATAAACTTCGTTCAAGGAACGAAGAAAGAGATGGGGAAAACTGATAGGAGCATCAGTAACAAGAGCATACAAAAATACACACCTCTCAAGAGGAATGATGTGAACATGGGAAATAGGCCAGATCGAATGACAAGCTATCCTAAAGAACAGATAGTGTAACCCGGAGAGCTCAGCAGAAGTGATCCGAGGATCAGAACCCCACTGGACAGCAGTACCAGTGATGTAGGACAGAACATCGCTAATCTCGGGAGACTCATCATAAGGATAAACAGGATGCTGGACCAATGGTACCCCTAGAGCATCAGCCACTACCCGAGGAGTAATGGTGTACTCTACGCCTCGTATCCAACTCTTAACTAGAGTGTTGGAATCATAGATGCGGATAGAGATGTTCGAATAGAACTCTCTAATCAAGGCAGAAGGTGGAGGAGGATCAGAAACCTCCACCAAGGGTAACCAACCCCGACGCTCAAAATTTGCCCTAATGGCAGGATCAAGTTCATCTAACAGCACAGAACGCTCAGCCCAAATCTTTCTCCTAATGTTAAGCTTCTCAAAAGTCTCTTGGTTTTTCTCACTCGGAAACCTCTCACTATCAAAGGATGGAGGGGGTGAAGGAGAAGGTGAGGGAACATTCCTACGGGCTCTAGTTTTCCTAGGCATAGTGCTAAGGAAAGGACAGAGACACAGAGTGAAAACCAAACAGAACAAGAGAAATCAAAACCAAAGACAGACTGCAAATTAGCACAATAAAAATATAGAACAAAAATCTATATGATGCATGAACAGTTATAATGTTGTGATGCATGATCTAATGCAGTAAACAATTAAGTTTAATTGAGATTGAATTGACAAAATTGGCTTGAACATGGAATTTTTTTTATCAAAAATCCAAAAATTAAAAACATTTGTTTAAATTTTTAACCAAAATTGATGAATTGAGCATTACAAAATACATCACATAGATTATAATGCTTAATTACAACAACAGAACAAGCCAATTTCATCAACTTCTTTCCAATTTAACAAAAGCCCCAATTCAGATCAAGAACAAGCCCTAGATTTTTCAATTTTTCACCAAACTCAAAATTGATCAAATTAACAGGTAAGAATCATATTTATGTAGTGTCCCCACAAAAACCCAATGATCAATTGCATAAAAGAAGGCTTGAATCAACATAAAATCCCAAAATAGCAAAGTCCGAAAATTACCCTTAAATGCATGGATTTATGCATGAAATCATGAAAATATAATCAAAAGGAAGGGTAAAAGGGTCTTACCGGTTTGAGGAGAGAGAGATTGTGCAAAAACTTCGGAGAAAAACGACAAAAATTCTCTAAGGTGGAGCCTTGCCAACGCGGAGAGAGAGAAAAAGTTTGAAAAAGCTTGGAATTGTGTTTGAAAAGGTCAGATCTGATCTTTTTAAAAAAAGCTTTTCCACGATATTCGATCGATCGAAAAGCACAGTCATTTTAAGACAAATGAGAGCACTTTTTCGATTGATCGAAAAATAGGCTGGATCGATCGAAAATCACTGTTTTTGAAAACACAAGCCTAATTTTGAAATAACTCCTCAAAGCATTAAATTGAATAACAAAATGCATGAGTATGAGATGGAATGCTTTTTCAAAAACCCAAAGTTTAAACCCAATTTTCTCAAAACAAATTTCAATCATTCTCTCATTGAATTTTCTTAAGCAACAAATATGTTGTGCATAAATCTCAAGATATTTTCAAACTTGGTTGGTCAGACCAAAAACACACACTAGCATGTACAGTGTTTAACAAAGAGTAACTTGTGTAGTGTGTGATACTAGTAAAAACTTGAGATACATGTGAGGTGATATGTGAATAGCATTTAATCACAAAGTCTACAAAATTCATCACATAGAATTCAAAAGAGACTATCACCTAAAGAGTTACATCCTATAACTCTCACATCTCCTAAAACAAAAGCTTGCAATCATGTAAGTTTCTTGTGTTTTTGCCCCATTATTTAGGTGAATTTTGGCATCAAGCCTAATAGTACACACCGGTTTGAATTAAGTGAATTGGCATCAAGCCTAATAGTACACACCAGTTTTAATTATTAAGCATTTAGCAGAGGCAACACCTTATGTTCTTTTTGTGCATGTGCTACACTTTCTCGAGCACAAAATCTTATGATATGCACTAAGGTGTTCATGATTGGCTAGTGAGCAGTGGTGAGATGGTTATTTATGCCTTTCTCAAAAGAATCAAGTCCGACAGTCAAAAACATGTGACTTCAAGATTAAGACAAAGTGATTAATAACCACAACCATCTTTCCCACACAACATGCACTACAAAGTTTCAGCTAGTCAAGTGCAATAAATAAGCTCATCAAAGCTAAACAAGGTACATAAAACATGTTATGTGTAAATAAATTGACCAACCTTGTTTTCAATAATCAAGAAACATCATGTTCAACATAAATTTTGCTTCCCCTTTTTTTTTTTTTTTTTTTTTTATTATTATTAAAAGAGAAATCAAATAAATCCTAGAATGAAATGCATGAATGTAATGCAATGCAAGTCCTAGAACAAAAAAAACACAAAAAAAAAACAAAGAACAATGGTCACAAAAGAATAGAGCAATGAAGCACAAGGACCAAGAAAGTCAAACACAACTTAGGGACACCGAAGAACACCAATCACTTGACGAAGTGTCTCAAACTTACTTCCATCAAGAGGTTTGGTAAAGATGTCAGCGTTTTGACGATCAGTAGGGATATACTCAAGAACAACAATTTTCTTTTCAACCAAATCCCTAATGAAGTGATATCTAAGTTCAATGTGTTTGGTCTTAGAGTGTTGAACAGGATTTTTAGAAATATCTATAGCACTAGAATTATCACAATAGACAACCATGGTGTCTTGAGGAATCCCATAATCACTCAAAAGCTTTTTCATCCAAAGGAGTTGAGAACAGCAACTCCCAGCAGCAATATATTCTGCTTCAGCAGTGGATAAAGAGACAGAATTTTGTTTCTTACTCATCCAAGCCACAAGATTGGCTCCAACATAAAAACACCCCCCAGTGGTGCTTTTTCTGTCATCAGCATTCCCAGCCCAATCAGAATCAGAAAAACCAGCAAGAGACAGATTTGACTCTTTGCTATAAAACAATCCATAATCACAGGTTCCACTTACATATTTGATAATTCTCTTAACAGCATTTAAATGAGAAACCTTAGGATTAGACTGAAATCTAGAACAAACACCAACACTATAAGAGATATCAGGCCGACTAGTAGTTAAATACAAAAGACATCCAATCATGCTTCTATACAAAGTAATATCAACAGACTCACCTGATGGATCTAGTGTCAATTTTGCATTTGCAGCCATTGGTGTTCTAGCATGAGCGGCTTTGTCCAGTCCAAATCTTTTGACTAAATTCCTTGCATATTTAGCTTGATTGATGTAGATGCCAGACTTTGTTTGCTTTACCTGCAATCCCAAAAAGTAAGTCAGTTCACCAACCATGCTCATTTCAAACATTGCCTTCATTTCATCTGCAAAAGAATGAGCAAGAGAATCATTAGTAGCACCAAAAACAATGTCATCAACATAAATTTGAGCTACAACAAAACCAGTCTTATCCTTTCTTATGAAGAGAGTTGTATCTGCAGATCCCCTTTTGAATCCATGCTCAGTGAGATATGCAGTCAATCTATCATACCAAGCCCTAGGAGCTTGTTTCAAACCATAGAGAGCTCTCTTCAACTTGTATACATCATTTGGTCTGTGAGGATCCACAAATCCCTTAGGTTGCTCAACATACACCTCTTCTTGTAACATCCCATTTAAGAAGGCACTTTTGACATCCATTTGATACAACTTGAAGTTCAGATGACTTGCAATGGCCAACAGTATCCGAATGGATTCCAGTCTTGCAACTGGTGCAAAGGTCTCATCAAAATCAATCCCTTCCACTTGTGTGTATCCTTGTGCAACAAGTCTTGATTTGTTTCTAATCACAGTGCCATGTTCATCTGACTTGTTCTTAAAGATCCATTTAGTTCCAATCACATTTACATTTTCAAGCCTAGGAACTAATTCCCACACATCATTCCGAACAAATTGATGAAGTTCTTCATGCATGGAATTTACCCAATCAGCATCTTGTAGTGCTTCATCTACCTTTTTTGGTTCAAATTGGGACAAATAACATGAGTGAGTGATCACATTCAGGGCTTTTGATCTCAGTCTCATGTTATCATTCAGGCTACCCAATATATTTGTAGAAGGATGATTCAATCTCACTCTAGAGGATGGACGTTTAACAAGAGAAGTTGTAGTACCTTTCTGTTCAAATAGAGGACTGAACTCACTTTGTACCTGTCGAGTGTCATGAACCGGAGTGGATGGTTCTGAACTTGATGGTACTGAGACTGTATCATTTAACACCAGCAGCTCTTCCTCACTATGTTTCACAACATACTCAGGATGAGGAGAATCATTAACCTCTAAAGACTTATCTTGAGCAAGAACAGTGCTTTCTGAAGATGCTTCTGAACATACTTCATCATTTATCACAACATTTGAAGATTCCATGACTGTTTTCGTTCTCAGATTGTACACTCTATAAGCTCTGCTAGTGGAAGAGTATCCTAGAAAGTATCCTTTGTCACTCTTTGCATCAAACTTTTCTAGGTTCTCTCTATCACGTAGGATGTAGCAGTCACTGCCAAATATCCTAAAATACTTGACAACAGGTTTCTTTCCTCTCCAGAGTTCATAGGGAGTTTTCTTGGAGTCAGGTCTAAAATACACCCGGTTGAGTGTATGACATGCAGTGTTGACAGCCTCTCCCCAAAAGGACTTTGGCAACTTTTTGTTGTGTAACATGACTCGTGCCATTTCCTGAACAACTCTGTTTTTCCTCTCCACAATCCCATTTTGTTGAGGTGTCTTGGGTGATGAGAACTCTTGGTGAGTGCCTTGATTATTGCAGAAAGTAGCCAGCTTGGTATTCTCAAATTCTCTTCCATGATCACTTCTGATTCTGGCTATCACAGCATCTTTCTCAACCTGCAATTTTTTGCATAGATGAATCATCTTCTCAGGAGCCTCAGCTTTATCTTTCAAAAGCACAACCCAAGTATATCTAGTAAAGTCGTCCACAACAACTAGAATATACTTCTTTCCACCCAAACTTTGAACTCTAGCAGGACCCATGAGATCAATGTGTAATAACTCTAAAGGTCTTGAAGTTTGAACAGTAGTCACAGATGGATGCTTGGATTTTACTTGTTTACCTATCTGACATGGTCCACAAATGCACTTATCAATCTTCTCAAATTTAGGTAAACCGATAACTGCCTCACACTTGGAAATCTTCTCTAATTGCTTATGACTGGCATGCCCCAACCGTTGATGCCATAAATCAACTTGATCAATCTTTGCACTAAAACATTTGTTGTTTACACTTGGTGTTATGCCATAACAGTTGTCAGCTGTCCTTACACCAACACACATACAGTCACCTCCTCCATCAAGTATCTCACATTCATACTTGGTGAAAAGAACATTTAATCCATTGTCGCAAATCTGACTTATGCTGAGTAAATTGGCCTTTAATCCATCAACATACCAAACATCTTCAAACACTGGCAATCCTGGAATGTCCACAGTACCAATGCCTCTGATCACAGATTTACTTCCATCTCCAAAAGTGACTGTCCCAATCTTTCCTTCAAAGAGAGTTTTGAATAAGCCTTTATTTCCTGTCATGTGCCTGGAACAACCACTATCCAAATACCAAAGACAAGAATCACGTGCCTTTAAGGCGGTTAAAGCAGTATAACAAACATAATACTTATCACATGTGATTATGCCAATATTCTTAAGAAAAGATTTAACAAGAACAACAATAGGCAAAGATGACATATAGATAAGGTGACAAATAAGCAGAAAAATTTTCCAAGAATCCATGACAGCAGGGGTCAAAGATCAGCTCAGAGATTAAAAATCTCAAACAAAAAGAGCTACCTGCTCTGATACCACTTGACAGGTTATTTAGACCCCTAAAACAACCAGATTGCGTAGCCTAGATTAATTAGCCAAGTTGTTACTTAGTCAAATTAAGCAATTCTAGGTTAAAACAATCAAATAATCATATCAAGAATAATAATGCAGCGGAAAATAAATAACACAAGATATGATCACCCAGGAAACCACACGGTAAAAACCTGGGGAGGATTTGACCCACCGATCCTCAAGGCTAACCTGAATTCACTATGAAAGAATTGAAGTTCTTACAAAAGGACTACAAGCTCCCCGCTCGACTTCCTAATGCTACCCACCAGTAGAACTTCCTGACACGACCACGCGCAGGCTCCGAATCCACGGACTACTTCTTTCTTGAATTCCTCAATCAGCTACAAGCTCCCCGCTTGCTTTTCTTTTAAGTTCCAATGGTTGCAACAGTAATGATCTTCAAGATGTTGAAATCATCTCTACCATGAAAACCCTAAGTTTTGTGTAAAGGAAAGCTCCTCAAAGATCTCACACGAGATTCACACAAAACAGCAATGTATGAGCAACAATACAATATGGACAACCTCCAAAAACGTGGCTAGGGTTTTGTTTATATACCTAGGGTAAAAACATAAAACCCTAAACGTTTAATGAAGTAGGGCTGAGTTGGAAATTCTGCAGAAAATTCAACCTGTGCGATTTTCGATCGATCGAGTCTATTCTTCGATCGATCGAGCCAGGCCGAAAGTCCCAAGTACTTCTGCAGCCACTCGATTCCAACTTTACAAGAATAAACCAACTTTGAGCAAGTCTGAATAAGATTAAATACAATGTTTTGATCATGGTTTGCCAACATTACAAATTAGAGTTCTAAATACATAAAATCCTAAGACCTTAGAACCTAACACTTTGTATCTGCAAGTTTTCTTAAATATATTGATTCAGTTTTGAATGCAGTGAAGTACAGTGGTTTTTCTCTTTCACATGTTATAACTCAAGATAACATTTTCTACCAAAGAATTATTAACTTAACAAATTACAAACACATGTACTCTTGAATCGAAACCCGTGGATCAAAATGAAGCTAGGTGCATAACCCATGACTACTTGAAAAGTTGTATTATTCAAAATTAATAAAATTTTCTGCAATGACATTTGTGGCTTCATTAGAATAATCATTATTGATCTCCATCACATGAAATAGTATCTACACAGGGACAGAGCAGAAGCACTGCCACTCAAGTAAGCAATGCCTCCCCCATGTCACCTAAGCTGTTAACAACAAAACCTGTCTATCTCAGCCTGATTGCATCCATCAAGTAATACAAACCAACATGCAAAACCCAGAAATATCCCTAAAGAATCACAAACTTGGTCGTCCATAAAAAATAAAAACAAATCTGGGTATCCATAAACTTGGTCATCAAAAACATGAAATTTAAACTCTAATCAACCACTAATCTATCCAAACCTACTGTATTTGAAATTTCAACTAAAAATTTTCTCAAATTTGAATCACATACACAGACCAAAATTCAACAAAATCAATAAGAAAAATCAACTGGTACATACAATTCAAAAGAAACCAATACTGAAAAAACCCATTCTCACCTTCTTTTTGTTTGTAATTAAAACCAATAACCCAAATGTCTAAATTAAAGACCATCAACCCAATAAGATACTCAACCCAAAATAACAAAACTTGAATCATATTTAACACCAATTCTTTTGGTCTAAAAATACCTACACTATAGCAGTTCTGGCGGTATATGGGTGGAGGCTAGGCTGAAGGTGGAGTAATGGTTTGACATGGTGGCAGCCCTCAAATCTCTTTCTCTCTCTGCCATTGACAGAAAAAGAACTGAACAGTTTTTGGTTTTAAGAAAGAAAGAGAGAACGGCTGAACTTGGGGGGAATGGGCAGACTAGCAGTGTGAGGGGCAACAATGTAGTAAGTTAGGCAAGGTTCGAAAGAATAGTGGGAAGTAGCATCTCGAGTTTTACAAAATCGAGATCCATATTAAAAATCGAGTCCCGAAGACTCGCTTTGTGAGTGATTTGCTGCTGAAAATGCCACAGAGATCTCGAGTTTTAGAAACTCGAGTTCCTATAATGGTGTATTTAAGTTTTATAGTGACGTTTTAAAGCCCTATAGCGGCATTTTCCTGCAAAATTTTTTTTATGAGTGTGATCAGGGAGCGCTATAGTGGCGTTTTTAAGCCCTATAGTGACGTTTTAAAGCCCTATAGCGGCGTTTTCCTGCAATTTATGAAACTCGAGTCTTTAAAACTTGATTTTCACATGAATTTTTTTCCACATCGCACCCATTCACTTACAAATCAAGATTTAAAAACTTGAGTTTTATCTTGGAACTCGAGTTTTAGACACTCGAGATGCTAGTTTTCAATATTATTTTGAAACGTGACAACTAACTAAATTTTTTGGTATTTATTGTTATTTGGAAAGGGTGTTCGCTGAACTTACTCTAAATTGCTTTTACATGGGACAATTAATTAGCATTCACATCAGCTCTTTTATAAATGTGTAAAATACACATTTTGACCATTTTTACACATTTTGAATCAAAAAACACTCTACATCAGTCCGTTTAAAAGTGTGTAAACTTTTGTAAAATTATCAACGAGCTACAGTACCCGTGTAAAATTTACACAGGCACTGTAGCATGTGTATTTAGTTTTTTAATAGTTTTTTCTCTCTCCTCTCTACCTGACTCTCACCTCCCTCTCTCTCAAGCGCTGTGTGCTCTCTCTTTCTCTCACAAAAAACCCACTCCATCGTTTTTGGTTTTAAGAAAGAAAGAGAGAACTTCTGAACTTCCTCTAAATTGCTTTTACATGGGACAATCTAAGAGCATTCACATCAGCTTTTTTACAAATGTGTAAAATACACATTTTTACCACTTTTACACATTTTGAATAAAAAAACACTCCACATCAGTCCGTTTAAAAGTGTGTAAACTTTTGTAAAATTATCAACGAGCTACAGTACCCGTGTAAATTTACACAAGCACTGTAGCATGTGTATTTAGTTTTTTAATAGTTTTTTCTCTCTCCTCTCTACCTGACTCTCACCTCCCTCTCTCTCAGGCACTGTGTGCTCTCTCTTTCTCTCACAAAAACCCACTCCATCCTTTCATCCTCGGTTCTCTCTCCCTCTCTCACATCTCTCTCTTGTTCAAAGCATGCCACCGGAGTTCACAACGTGGCGAGATCGGCACGTGGCCTGTGGCGTGGTCTCGATGGTGGTGGTGTGGGTTTGGGCCAATGATCGATGGTGATGACGTGGGGAGGTCTCGATGGTGGTTTAATCTGAGTTTATGGTGTGGGTTGGTCTTGGTTTGTGTGGGTTTGCTTGGTTTGGGTTGATTTGGGTTGTGGGTTGATTTTGGTATGTATGGAGGCGTGGAGGCATGGAGACGATGGCGTTTTGATCGGTGTTGATTTTTCTTTGTATGGGTTGATCGGTGTTGGTTAATCTAATGTTGATTTTTCTTTGATTTTGGGTGGAGATCAGGTGGGTTCTGATGGAATTTTGATCGGCATGTCTAGAGATCAGTTTCTGATTTAATGGCTTTTGGTTTCTGATGATGGTGGTGATGGTGGTTGGGTGGTGATGATGGTGGTGATGGTGGCTATGGGTCTGTGAGAGAGAGGGGCAGTGAAGGAGTGAATAATAAAAAATTGTAAAATAATGAATATTTTATTGAATAAATGTGTAGAATAAATAAATTGATGTGGGTGTTTTGTAAAAGTGAACGTATAAACTAGAAAAAGTAGGTTTTTTCGTGTAAAATAGACAGAAAATTTACAAGAACTAATGTGAATGCTCTTACTGTGGACTAATAATATTGTTATATAATGAATGATAATTGTTTAGGAGAATCGCATTTGTTGGAAAATACTTTTTTTGTTGGTAGATACTATGTAGTGATGATATATTATATAGTACATTATGTAAATACATAATTTAGAGTAATATTGAAGATTTGTGGCTGACCATAGTAGACAATTAGTATACCAACAAAAAGAATAGACAATTAAAAGTTATGTTTATTTATACTTATTGAAAATGTATTCTCCTGTCAAATATATATATATATATATATATATATATAAGCAAGATGAGTGGTAGAGATAATGAAAATTTGACAACTAATTAATTTTGATTGAATCTATTGTCTAAATTTTAGTATGAAAACCAAATTCATTCTTGGTTTTTTATTTATAATGATTACATTAGTTAGTTTACATAATATACATATTTTAAATTATACAAGAAATATTTTTAAAAAATTGCATATCAAACACTAGAAAACATTCTCAATCTCATTTTCAAGGTCATTACCAAACACTGGAAAATGAGACAGTTTTCTAGAAAATGCTCTTTGAAAAATGAATCATTTTCTAGAAAACGTTAATGCTGAAACAGATAGAGCGTATAATGAATTTGTAAAGCCAATATATTTATATATTTAATATTTCCAAAAAAATTAAAGATAAATGACATGACAGATGAGGATCGATGTTGTACCATACTGCAATTTGCAACCCTTAAGTTGGGTTTGTCTTACCTCTAGTATTTTTTTAATTGGAATCTCATTTTATTTTAATGAGAAACTACCACATGACACTATAACTAAATGAAAGGTAGAGATTAAAACCCACTATCACTTTTCATTGTATATTTCAAACAACAGGATAAATTTAGTTAAAAAAGTACTAAAGATAAGTCAAATCTCCTTAAGCTTTGAATCAATGCATTGACTATCCTTTACGGTGAATCGGTGATGTATTTTAAAATGACCGAAATTATTTAATTTATTGGCCTAAAATTAAATGTATCATCATAATTTATTAAAATATGAAAAGACGGTTACTTACATAAAATCCATTTGACTTAAAAATTTTCATACTTCCAAAAGTCACCATTATTAAAAAACACTTATTTGGACGTGGATACATAAAAAATAAATTAATAGGTTAGAATATAAAGTATTATGAAAACTTGTGATTGTAGCCATAGGACATTACTTATCCATTTAACTTTAAAATGTTCATATTTCCAAAAGTCACAATTATTAAAAAAATAAAAAATAAAACACTTATTTGATGAACATGAATACATAAAAAATAAATTCATAAATAAATTTATAAATTATTTCAAATGTGTTAAAACATTCAATTGTATATAAGGCATGAGATTTAAGTTCTAATTATTGTTTTGGAGTTAAGATCATTTAAAAAAAAAAAAAAAAAACCTAAAGTGAGAAAAAACAATCCCATGGCTAAGAAATAACCTTTTGGAAACTTTATGGTGGTAATTATCTTTATTTTCATTAAAGTGCAAGCTAATGACCTTACCACTACAGCTTTCTATTTTTCTCCACTCCCAATATTGCTTTCTCATCCCTCAAAATTTGATAACTCTCGTGGTACATTTTTAACTTGCCTTGATGAAAAATTCAAAGACTGCCGAAGAAAAACCAAAAGCATTGAACGTTGAACGTTTTGCCAAATGTATTTTGGGGGGTTATCAAGAATGTACTAGATCAGTGGCACTAGTACACGATCCGGAAGCTATAGAGGGTAAACGTGAATGGTTGAAATGCTTAAAGAAACATACATTGATTGAGATGGCTGAATGTATGATCAAATGCTCCGAAACTACACAAAAATAATTAAGATATCGTTATACATAAGAGTATAAGAACTAGCTCCAATTTTGGATTTTGTAAATAGTTTCCAAGATCTCTCTCTCTCTCTCTCTCTCTCTCTCTCTCTCTCTCTCTCTCTCTATATATATATATATATATATATATATATATATATATTCATCCATCTATCTATCTATTTTGTATAAGAACTAGATTGCACACATTTATGAGAAAATATTATTAAGTACTCTGTATGTATGAAAATACATATTACTGTTACCTTTGAAGATTTATTGTAATGTAAGTAATTTACTTTAATGTCATATATGCCAAAAGCCTTGTAGTTGAATTGGTACCTCCCTATACACAAAAAACTTGAGGGTCTAGAGGAGAAAGGGTTCGAGCTGCGGGATTAGCAGTATATTATAATTATCTCTAAAAAAAAAAAAACTTTAATGTCGTATATTCTTATTCAAAATGTGAGTTTTTACTTTGAAAAACATACCTCAAGCCCCTTCATGAATGATATCCCCATGTTTATGAGAATAGTATCAAACAAAGCCCTAGAACGGTAAAGATCAACGACTTCTTTTTCTATTTTCAACTACTTGAATGTTGAATTTCCTTAATAAATATACTTAGAAGGGTATTACGGATTTTTTTAATGATGGGGTCATCATCCGCAATGAATAGAGCTTCTCTTGCGCATGAAGTTATTTTAGTACCTATAGGCGTCAGTCCATGAACCTAATCTATCATTATATTAATGGAAAAAGGCTACTATAATTGTTATTATATTTGATTAGGAATGATGCAATGGTTGTATGTCAGGAAAGGAGTACTCCATAGGCTTCTTTTTTTTCTTTTTTTGAGAATCAAGTACTCCATAGGCTTTGAGAGTTGTATTTGATAGAGTAATAGGTTTGGACTTTATCAATTTAAGTTTGCCACCATGTGAAAGGGAAAAGATTGCTTTATGGTTGATATTTATCTTCTTTATCATCCTTCTAGTGACGTGTATTCATCTCTAATTTATTGTAGAAGGCAGCAATGCTTTTCAAGCCTAGAATATATTTTTAGCCCCTATAACGTAGGAGTAAGAAATTATATATTATCTAAGTTAACCAAATTGTCATCCACGCACTGTCATTGTTCAGAAAGTTGACCAACAATATCTTTAAGCTTTGCGGCATCAAGGGAATAATGGGTTAGCTATAGAATTGATAAATTAAGATATAATATTAGCTTCAACTATAAATTAGATTGATCATATATCTATCATTCAACCATATTGAAGTTTCATGAATATCTATGATTATATTAATGGAAAATTTTGATTAGGTAGCAATATTCTTTTTAAGCCCAAAAATCTAATCAAAGCTGAAAGTGAACTAGATAATTAAGTGAATAGATGGAAAATTTTGGAAATATTAGTGTTGTCTAAGACTATATTGTTTAAGCATGAATACAGATTTTAGTGTGAAATTTGTGTATTGATGGACCTATGTTTGGTGTTGCTAGGTTCTAATTTTACTGATTTATTGTGACTCAAGGGTGGTTGATTTCATTTTTGCAACTAAGAGGTAAGTGGTGTGTTTACTAATTTTGGGGGGTTTCCCCAAAATAGTTTTGATTATCAAACTATCTTTATAACAAAGAAGTATGTTGATATTCTATAAATATATTGATATACTATAAATGTTTGATGTGCATATTGTATGGAAATGTTGACTATTTGTTATATGAAAAACTTGTGGGACAACCTAAACTTATTTAAATTTATGTGTGAAGAAATATTTGTATTTTTGAGTATTATGATTGAATTATTTGTTGTGAGCATCTTGAATTTGTTTTGAATCCTATGACAAGTTGTGATTAAAAGCTTAATGTTGTATTAGTGTACCTAACAATGAACAATCATACTGTAACTAGTCCTTAGCAAGAGACGGTCCCAGAAAATGGGGACAGTACCCATAAGAAAATGGAGTATACCATTAAGGATCTGAAAATGGAACTCCTTAGCAAGGGAGTGTACCTTTAGGTTCCAAAGGAACTACCCATAAGAAAAGGGATGAAAAGAGAGTTCTAGTCCAAAAAGGGGACAGCACAACCCTGTCAACAGGGCGTAAATGTTGACCATGAGAAAAGTCTGGGAAATTATTTGTATAATGGCGTGGTAAATCATAATGGCTCACAATACAATGATATTTTTATATGAAATATTTGATTTTAAAATATTGATGGGTTACAATTTATAACTTTGTTGTATGAATTATTTATTTAAAAAGGTTTGTTCCCACACCTCAATGTTAGTGAATTCCACTTATTGAGTTATTTCACCTCCCCCCCCCCCCCTCTTATTCCCCCTTATAGATACATTAGAGGGATCACTGGAGTAAAGATTCTTGGAAGACAATAGTTACAAATTATTTTATGAAACTGAGGATTTCATTATTATTTTTATGGTATTGAATATTGTACTGGAGAATTATTTTGAGGGTATTTTATCTTTGGTGGAATTAGAACCCTGACAATTATGATGAGATTTTAGGTTATTGATTACATTTATTTAATATTTTTATGGATTATTTAGATTAAATAGGCATTTATTATTTATGTTTTTGGGGCGTTACATCTCTTATCATGCATCTTTTAAAGAATGCTTTAGCAAGGTCCCAAGACTTGTAGAAAGATCACTTGTCACTTGCCTTTAGGTTTGATTACTTGGCTAGAAAAGTAAAAGGGATGTCAAATGTGTAATCTAATTATTTGGATTGTTTCTAGCTTTAATATATTGATATTCAAGAAAATTTGAAGAATTCTACTTTTTAAAATGCTTTCAACGTGTTTTTAAATCCACAATTAGATAGAATGTAAAAATAATAATTTCATATATCTTTATCAATATGCAATAAAATTTCCATTCCAGCATCCTTTTTCAAAATTTAAATATTTTAAAAGTGGCTTACTTATTTGATCTTTTCTCAAAATTTTGGTGGTATCTATCAAAACTATGAGCATTTTATATATATTCATAGACTTTGGCTTGACTTGAGTTAGCAAGCATTTTGAACAAGGACCACTTAGATTGCTGATTGGAGACTTCCAAGTTCTGTTTAGATCTGTGTTTCATGATTGGCACTTGGGCTAGCTAACTTGTTTTGACTTCCTTTTAGGTTGTTCTAACTTTTTTCTGGGTTCTTAACACGTTTTATTGACCTATTATTTAAATTAAGATTAAGGAGGTGATCAATGTATAATATCATTCTTAAATAAACATAGTGTGTCATCATATTTTTTGTTTCTTGGTCAAATGTTTCGTATGTTTGAATTTATTATTAAATCAAATAAAATTATTTATAATTTCATTTAAATAAAGACTATAAAGGTTTAGTGTTGGTTTTGCAAAAATGAGGAAAGTAAATTTGAAATTATAATTTTTGCAAACTTGTAAATTAAGTAGGAAACATAATTTGGGTGTCCTTTCTAAATAACCTTGGTTTTATAATTCCCTTTCTTGAGAAATCAATTAATTTTGTTATTCTTTTATATATATATATATATATATATATATATATACATATTGTTTAGAAAACTATTTCTCATTTCCCTATTCTAACTTATGATATTGGAGAAAATTGTGGTAATTATGAAATCTATGCCAATAATTTCCTTAATGATTTTAGTTATATGGACAAGCTGATCCATCTCATCTTGAATGCATAGTTTTAGAATGGAGTTCCAATATATATTGATTTGATATATAATAATTTTATCAATTTTTGGGTATAGTGAAAAACTTATTAATACACATAATTACTTAATAACTTTGGCTATACAATAGGCATTCTTTTTTCTTCTTCTTCCTTTTGTTTTGTTTTTTTTTTTTGTTTTTTTTTTTTTTTTTGCGCATGAAAAACATATTTTATTATGCACTACTCATTTTCTTTTATGGACATAGTTTAGCTACAAAAATCTAGTCGTTGAATCACATGTTCTTTACGCTCTTAATACACATGTCAAATTTTATGCCAATTGGATATTATTTACTATATGACCTATAAAATTATATTTTATGCATAATTTTAAATTATAAAAACTTACAATATAAAAAATTTATTGATGACATATCTATTGATCTTTAATTTTCTAGAAATTTTGGAAGTATGGATGGAGGATATCAAAAGAAAATGTAATTCAATAGTAGATTTGTCAAAATTTACCTCCAATAAAAAGATATTGATTAAGGTTATAGCCCTAAACTACAACTAATTTTGTAGTTAAACTTTGTTATTTTTTTATATAACGTCCTACTTTTTTTTCTTGATAACTTTGCCCTACTCGGTGGCACCATAAACTAAATAATCTTTTACAATGTATTAGTTCCTTTTTGTGTATTAAACCTTTTTTTTTTTTTTAATGATTTGTCTCCTACTTTTTTTAATAGAGGAATTGAATGTTCTTCTTTATCTACACTAATTATTAATGTGTATCACATTTTGGTGTTATATACTTTCAGGTTCAATTGGAGGAATCTTAGGGTTAGTGCAGTCTGGGCAGCTGATTCTCAAAGTGTCCTTTGTTTTCTATTATGTCGATTTGAGTCTTGTAATAATAATATTAAAAAAAAAAAATGTTACATCATTATATACTGTGGTATAATTGAGCAACCTATGTTATTTGAGGTATTTCTGAACTAAACTGATGTTGTGTGGAATTTCAATTTCATGATAAATTATATTGATTTGGATTTTTTTTTTTTTTTTTATTGCCGCTATCCTATTTATATCAAGATAAAATAAAGCCTATTTACCCTTATTAGACATCGTAATATTGGATTACACAAATTAATGGTTAAACCCTAAATTTAGCCAAGTTTAACAATGTTTGATTGCTTTTAAACAAAAATCTAATAGTCTGGTTAAAGTAAATATGGTTCTTTTTTATTGAACTTGAGATTCCCTTTAACTATTTGCATAAAGTATATGTAACTAATGTTTCATCTTTTATCGTAAATCAAATATGTGACAATTGCCTTGTAGCTTAATAATATTGACTGATCTCTTTTATTAGGACAACAAAAGTTCAAACTCTCCACCCTCATTTGTAGTTGTAGACGACTAAATTTCTAGTTTGAAATAAATCAAACAAGTAAAAATAGTTTCACAAATGCGAATTTGTATTGATAATTGTGTGGTACAATTCTCTCTGATTACAAAAGAGTGATCCTCTGATTCGATCTCCTTGCAAGACTTATTGATTTGGATTTGTGGTGATGTGACTTTGACTTGAACACGAAGTATCCTTCAATTTGGTTGAGGAGTGGATCGAAGATTGTTGAAACAGAATTACAATGAATCTCTGGCTATGAGCTTGTTAGAAATTCTTTGTTCTTCACGTTCTTCGTATGTTCTTCGTGTTCTTGGTGCGTTCTTCGTCTTCGAAGGTTTGTGGAGGAAGTTCTTCGGTGCTTTAGAGGCTTGAATCCGTAGAGCTTCGTTGATTTGTGATTTGTTGATGTTTTTCGGACACTTTAGGCTTGATTCCCGTAGACTTTTGGATCTAGGTGGATGA
Organism: Quercus ilex subsp. ballota; assembly: GCA_032727855.1. Classification (NCBI taxonomy): domain Eukaryota; kingdom Viridiplantae; phylum Streptophyta; class Magnoliopsida; order Fagales; family Fagaceae; genus Quercus; species Quercus ilex. The sequence goes on along the minus strand of CM064910.1, from coordinate 31,072,587 downwards.
TTTGGATGATTTCTCTTCGAATGTTCTTCGTATTCGAAGTGAAGTTCTTGAAGTTCTTGGAGGCTTTAGAGCTTGGTTCCGGCAGAGCTTCTGGACTTCTGAATCTTCTCTGATGCTGCTTGTGCTTCAGATGGCTTGATGTGTGTCCCCCTAAATGTCTTAGGAAGGCTTCTATTTATAGGAGTTTTGGGGTGGATGAGCGACACGTGGCGGAGTTTGATTGGTGACACATGTCACAGTCTGATTGGTCCGCTTATGTCATCGCTTACACGTGCGAGGTTGCTTGGGTCATCGCTTACACGTGCGAGGCTGCTTGTGTCATCGCCTGCACGTGCGAGGCTGCTTGTGTCATCGCCTGCACGAGCCGATGCATGATTGGTTCTTGCATGACACTTGGCAAATTTCTATTGGCTTCTGAATGGCAATAGTAAAACCTAGCAGCAGTATGTGACGCTTTGTAATTGGCTGTATTTTGTGGTCTTGGTAGTGTGACGTGTCAGCTTGTGATAGGTCGGGAATTTTCCCTCTCTACAAATGCCCCCTCGAGACTCGTTCACGCACACGGTTTCAGAGTATGGTGTGAGAATGAGTTTCGAAAACAGATTTTTTTTTTTTTTTTTTTTTTTTTTTTTTTTTTTTTTTTTTTTACACTTGGTTCTTCAAATGAAGTAATTGAAGGTGGTGGAGCTTTCAGCATGATGAAATAATTTCCGAAGAGTAGACCCACCCATATGAAAGGCTTTGATGAGACCGAAAAGAGGTCTGCGAGTATTTGAATGTACTTGCGTGACTGAGCCTTCTCAGGAGAGGTTAAGTTGAAGTAACTTCAGAAGAGTACCTTTGGATCGTTGGCGGCGATCACATGGTGTAGAAGATGGGGAAGACGCGAGGATGGGTGAAACACATGCCACCATGGTGCTGGCCCTATATGTTGGGGACTTCTGGTGTAGGTGTTTCTATGAAGTACAACTTTAGATATGGGACTGACTGCATGCTGTATGAGGTCTGACAGTAAGTCGTAGAATGTGCATGCGTGATTGGACCATACTGACAGACGTTAAGTTGAAGTAATTTCAGAAAAGTTCATTCTGAAATACTTCAAGTTAAATTTAAGTTGGAGTAATTTCAGAAAGTGTGTTTTGAGGTACCAGCAACGATGACCTTTGAGTCCCATAGTGGTGGGGACATGGAATAAGGCTTTGGTGACCATTTACCAGCACCAAAGGCTGATTTCTGATGAGCTGGTGCCTTGAAAGTTGTTTCAAGTGTTGGATGGAAGACAATTTGTAGGATACCCCAACACTTTTTACCATCTTCACCTACTGCTACTTGTTGGAAAAGTACAGAAAAATGAAAGATGGAGCCAACTTGTGATTCTGGTCTTAGAAACCAGCCAAGTTGCTGTTTGTTCCGAACCGCTGCCTCTGCTGGAAGACCAAGCAATTGGAGAGAGACTACAGGAGCCCTGAGGTTAGGAACAGGTGTCTCTGCTGGACTTGGATCTCCTGGCCAACCAAATATGAAGAAGCATGGAACCACAATGCAGACCTTGTTATGACTAATTTTATGGACAACTCTGGTCGTTAAGGGGAGAAACAAAATTTGTTTGGATCTCAAAACTACAATGATGTTGTGAAGAGGGTTTCTACCGAACCATGAGAGGGTTGATTTCAAACGGATTATGAAGCAATATTGGTTGCTAAATGTTGAGAATGATGAGGCCATAGTGAAAAACGGCCGTGAGAAGGAGGACTTGAAATTTTGAAAGAAGCAAATCTTCATTTCATGATTCAGTGTGTTTTTCTTTTCTTTTCTTCTCTTTTCTTTTTTTTTGATGAGTTTTTTTTTTAAACCCGGACCTTCTATTTATAGTGGAGAACCGAAGGATGGTAGTTGAGAACGGTGAGACCGGTGGATGTGAATTTTTGGTGAGACCGGTGGCTTGGAATGGTAGGTGGGAACGGTAGACATCGAACGAGAATGGTAGGTTGGAGACTGGTAGGCACCGAACGGTAGGTGAGAATGTTTGGCACCAAAAAGAGAATGATAGGTTGGACGGGCGACCCGATGTAATTTCAAGTTCAACACACACTTGCGAGAGTTCATCTGTACTTTGAAAGGAAAGCCTTGATGAAGTCTGGGGAATAACCCTGAGGGGATCCAAACTAAATGGATGAATCTCAAATTTTGATATTGAGAACTTTAGTTTTGGATATTGTCAGTACTTCGGAGATGTGAGTTAGATTGATGATTTTCAAGTCACGAAAAACTATGCAAGACAAGTCTGGTTCGAAAATCTTGACTTTGGGTTGATTTCAACATAAAAGACAACTATCTTGGAATTGGGTTATTTGCGCAATTTTCGAGTTTCAAATGATGGAACGGACTCCAAATTTGGAATGTACGTGAAAAATTGAGTAAGATAGGTCCATCTTAAAAATTTTGACTTTTGGTCAACATTTACGCAAAAGTCAACTTTTTGGAAATTGGACGTTTACACAATTTCCGAGTTTCGAATGAAGAAATGGATCCCAAAATCGGAATGTACTCGAAAAACTGAGTGGGACAGGCCCCTTTTGAAAATTTTGACTTTTTGGTCAAAGTCAAAGGTCAAATTTGGTCAAGGTATTTTTTATCTCTCTCTCTTTTTTTTTCTTTTTTTTTTTTTTTTTAAGGCGGTTCGGACCGGGTCAGATTTCCGGGTCAAACCGGGTCAAATGGGTCGGACCGGGGTAGTGGAGGATGACGTCAGGGATGACGTCATGTACTGAGGGCGCGTGTACGCGTATGGCGCGTGTCAGCGCGTGGTGCGTGGGATAGAAGCCTGGCGCGTGTGAGCGCGTGAGAAATGACGGAGGCGCGTGGCAGCGCGTGGGAATGGCGCTGTGAACTGCCTGATTTTCTGGAGGCGCGTGGTGGTGCGTGGCTCATCGTTTGGGCCTGAAATTTTCAGGTTTGGTAGATATGAGGCCGTAGAATCTTCTGGTATTGTCTGTTTTTTGAAATTGTGAACAGTTTTTTACAGTTTTGAGAAATTAGGCAGTTGGTTACCGCGAGCTTGAGGCGGCGCGTGGCGGCGCGTGGTAGCTCCGCTGTTGATGATCTTTCTGGGTTTTGTAGATCGAGGGCCGATGGATGTAGTGGTGTCACCGGTTTTGTAAAAACTTCCTCGGATTTGTGCAGATTTAAATGCAAAACCTGCGAGACGTTGGGAGTTTTTTGGCGGTTCGTGGCCAACCATCTGAACATGAATTTTTCAGTTTAGGCATGTTGAAGGTTGTAGAAGACTTCTGTGAGTTGAATTTTGGGAAATACTGTCAGAAGTTTTAGAAATCTGGAAAAGGAGACGGCTGGCATTGCAGAAATTGTGGCCATTTTCGTCTGCTTTGTCGGTGGCCATCCTGACATTGTTTGACAATGGTTAATCTGCAATTGCTTTTGCATTCAAGGTCGGCTGCACAAAGAGCTTTGAACAATCATGCGGCCTAAAACTTCATCCCAGATATAGTGTAGTACTTTCTTGACATGTGTACTTCTTTTTGCAGGCCTATAGGTATTTTTCTGGGATCTAGTGCAGTATTCTTTGACAGTATGATGTATTTATGGGCACTTACCTTTTGCAGACCCATAGATTCTTCCTGAAGTTTGGTGTGAAAATTTTTTTCTGACAACACCGTCATTTTATGGAAATTTGCTCGCAGTATTCTTTGACAATCTCTTTAAATATTTTCACACTTCTTTCCTTTTGTCTGTTAGCTTTCCAAGGGTCCCTATATAAAGCCCTCCGGGGCATGCACTGAATTTTGCATAAGCTTTGTCTTTAGTAACAAAATTTTTGTGCAATCTCTAGTTAAAGAAACCATGCATTTTCTTTTTCTTTCCTCTTTTTTTTTTTTAATTATTTCTTATTATTATAATATATATATATATATATATATATATATATATATTACACAGCTTGGTTTGCACTAACCCTTTTTTTTTTTTTTTGACAGGCTAGAGATTAAAATTGAAGCTCTCTCTTTACCGATTTTTTTTTTTTTTTTTTTTTTTTTTTTTTTGAGACGTGCCATGAGATTTTCTTCTGACAAGTTCTTTGTCGTTGCTTGTTTTTATCATGCAGCATGCTTTCCTTGGCAATTAAACTGCACCAACACTTGTCTTTTTCAACGCAGCCATCTCAAGAGTGTTTACAATGTAGCCACCTCAAAAGTCTTTACCATGAAACCGTGCCAGCATTTGTCCTTGTACTGAAGCTGTACTAACACTCTTCTTTTGCCATCAAGCTGCCTCGACATTTTATTTGCATTGAGGCCACATCTACACTTCCTTCATACCCAAGCTATGCCAACATTTATCTTTGCCATGAAGCCATGACAACACTCCTCATTAGCACTTGCATTTGCATTGAATTTGCACCAATATTCAGAGGCAACATAACTCAGACATTGGGGGTACATAACACTATAGCCAAGCATCAAAATTTCAGAGACGCCAACATTCATCTTTGCCATGAAGCTACGTCAACACTTCACTTGCATCGAAGCCATGCCCACGTTCATATTTGCCGAAGCCATGTCAACACTTTACTTGCATTGGAGTCGTGCCAACATCCATCTTTGCCATGAAGCTACGTCAACACTTCACTCGCATCAAAGCCGTGCCAACGCTCATCTTTGTCATGAAGCCACGTCAACACTTTATTCGCATCGAAGTCGTACCAACATTCATCTTTGTCATGAAGCAATACTTGCACTTGCCTTCACAATGAAACTGCATTCATCATTTATACTGAAGCTATGCTAACATCCATTTTTGCCATGTCAACACTTCATTCGTACTGAGGCTATGCTGACATCATCTTTGCCATGTCAACACTTCACTTGCATTGAAGTCGTGCCAAGATTCGTTTTTGCCATGAAGCCACGTCAACACTTTACTTGCATTGGAGTCGTGCCAACATCCATCTTTGCCATGAAGCTACGTCAACACTTCACTCGCACTGAAGCCATGCCAACACTCGTCCTTGCCATGAAACCACGTCAACACTTCATTCGCATCGAAGTTGTGCCAACGTTCATCTTTGTCATGAAGCCACGACAACACTCCACATTAGCACTTGCACCCGCATTGAAGTTGCACCAATATTGACCTTTATAATAAAGCTACAACAGCACAAATTTTCAGAGGCAACATAGCTCAGACATCGAGGTGCATAGCACTGTAGCTAGACATCAGGATTTCAAAGATGCCAACAAGACGTTGAAGATGCAAGGAAAGATCAACAAAACCTTGAAGATGAGGGAAAGAATGATGCCAATACTTTGAAGATGTCAGAACATGTCACCAAGAATCCGACACTGCATGAACATGCCCATAGAGGAGAGATGATGCAACACCGACTTCGGATATATAATCTATCATCATTCTGGAGGAAGTTGACGTCATCCAAATTTCAGAGATATGATGTAAAACGACACCACTCAGAAGGGAGATGATGTGGTTCAAATTTCAGGGCTATGAAGTGGCACAACCTAGAAGAGAGATGATGTAGCTTAGACTTGCAAGGTACAAGAAGATGCCCCTAGGAGATAAGTGATGCAAAGCATACTTCAGAAGCGTAGGAGAATGTCCATAGAAAATGAGCAATGTCATGCCAACCAAAGGGACCTTAAAAGCATATTGACAACCGTTGCAAAACTCTTCAAGCCAGACTGACAATCCTTCTTCTTTTCATGTGACTGAACTTAGTGACAAGTACTAAGCTGCCTACGTACCCCGGAGAGGGATCAAGTCATCACGTAGTTCAACAGAAATTTTTTTTTTTTTGATAATTTTTTTTTTTGATGATGATTTTCTTTTTGGATGATTTCTTTGCCTCTTTTTTTTTTTTTTTTTTTTTTGTTTTTTTTTTTTTTTCAATTTGATAACTTTTTTTTTTAGTGCGTGACTGAACTTAGCAAAAGATACTAAGTTGCCTACGTACCCTTGAGAGGGATCAAGTCATCACGTAGTTCAAAAATTTTTTGTTATTGATTTTTTTTTATTTTTTTTTTTTTTGTTTTTTTTTTTTGTTGTTTTTTGCAAAAAGGGGGGCTCAGTGTGTAATAATGGGTATCACCACATTTCGAACCCGAGACCTCTCAAGGGCGGCTTGGGCGTCCAACCACTATGCCACACTAGCAATTGGTGACATAGAGTGGGATTAATTTCTCCTTATTGGTACGCTTTCAGAGGTAATGGGAAGACATCATGTACTCTTGCAGCGTTACAGTGGGTAGTTTAAGCTCTTGCCGAGGAGCATTCCTCGATGTTCAAGTGTAGAAGTGTTTAAGGAACTTCCCATTAATGGGGCCGATCCTTGCATCATCATTGTTGATCAACTTGTAAGCTTGGTTGGTGTTTGCCCCCTGCCTGAGAGTTGGAAGTACATCACAAGCAACGGTTACATGGTTTGACCCGGCAACTTCATTGAAGTCTAGATCAATCTTGTTTTCTTTGGCAAGCTTCATGATTTGTTCTTTGAAGATGAAGCATTTTTGGATTGGGTGGCCAATGATACGATGATATTTGCAGTAGTTAAGGTCATCAACTTTCCCCATGTCTTCTGGCCGCTTGCATTCTGGCAATTCGATTAGCTTCAACTGTAATAGTTGTTCTAAGATGTTTGGCACATCTTCATCGGGGAACGGATATACTTTTTGCTCACGTTCCTTAAAAGTCAGCCGACGCATCTCGCTCTTTTGCCATCCTTCAAGTTGTTTTTCATTTGCATTTGCTCCTCTTCTTGGAAGCTTGACTTCAGCAGTGTTAACAACCATTGGGTCTTTGAGGCTGACTTTTGCATTCCTATCATTCCTCCTCACTTCCCTTATGCTTTCTTCAGGTGTGGGAGGTTTTGTATTTCCGCGACTAGCAATGCTCAGCTCCATGTCGTGCGCACGTGTTGCTAACTCTTCAAATGTTCGAGGTTTTATCCCTTGAAGGATGTAAAGAAGTCCCCAATGCATGCCTTGGATGCACATCTCTACAGCGGAAATTTCTAAAAGTCTATCCTTGCAATCTAGACTCAAAGAACGCCACCGATTGATATAATCAACGACGGGCTCATCCTTCCATTGTTTAGTATTGGTAAGCTCCATCATGCCTACCGTGCGCCGTGTGCTGTAGAATCGGTTGAGAAACTCCCTTTCAAGTTGTTCCCAACTATCGATTGACTCGGGTTCCAAGTCTGTATACCAATCAAAGGCATTCCCCTTCAATGAACGGACAAACTGCTTTACAAAAAGGCCTCCTTGAGTCCCTGCATTCTCACAAGTTTCTACAAAGTGAGCAATGTGTTGCTTAGGGTTTCCTTTGCCATCAAATTGCAAGAACTTGGGGGGCTGATATCCATTTGGCATCCTCATGTTATCGATGCGCTTTGTATAGGGTTTCGAATATGTGAGAGAACTTGTAGAAGAACCTCCATATTGTGCTCGAATAGTGTTCGTTATCATGTCTTGCAATTGTTGGACAGATATCGAGGCCATTGAGGTGGAATGTCCGTGTTGAGAAGTGCCTTCACCTCCTTTTCCTTTATCGACCTTAGCGTTTTCTCCTTTTAAGGTAAAGCCAGGTGGGTGCTCAGGACCAAGACTTGATTCACCCGAATCTTGTACCTCTAGCTTGTTTATTAGGGTTGCAATTTTGACATCCTTTTCTTCAAGTGCTTTTGTGAGAAGGATGACCCTTTGTTCCATTTCAGCCATCTTTTCTTCCATGGTAGAGGTGTTAGTCATCATGACTGACACAACTTCCCAAGATGATGGAGAAGAAAGTGATTTGAAGTGAGCACGTGAAATCTTATCTTTTGGGTTCCCTTTGATGGGAGAGAAATCGTGCGACCAACTTCTTGTGAAGGAAGAAGGGGATTTGCCCCCATACTTGAGGTGTTCCAAGGTGGAGATGTCCTTGTTAATGACCTTGTTTCTTGTAAGAGGGTCTAAGGAGATGATTGTCTGGACCTTGGCTTCCTTGGTTGATTGAGATTGAAGTTGATTGTTTGCTTTGGGTTGGCTACAATTGATTACACCAATGCATTTGTCGGTGGTAGCTATACCAAGTTTAGTTGAAGTAGCTATTGTTGAAGCTTGAATATTCTTGCTAGAGGCCATTTGAGCTGGTAGCAAGATGATGAAGATTTCTTTCTTTGAAGGAGAATGAGATGAGAGGCAGAGAGGTCCCACTGGGCGTGCCAGAATATGTAGACGACTAAATTTCTAGTTTGAAATAAATCAAACAAGTAAAAATAGTTTCACAAATGCGAATTTGTATTGATAATTGTGTGGTACAATTCTCTCTGATTACAAAAGAGTGATCCTCTGATTCGATCTCCTTGCAAGACTTATTGATTTGGATTTGTGGTGATGTGACTTTGACTTGAACACGAAGTATCCTTCAATTTGGTTGAGGAGTGGATCGAAGATTGTTGAAACAGAATTACAATGAATCTCTGGCTATGAGCTTGTTAGAAATTCTTTGTTCTTCACGTTCTTCGTATGTTCTTCGTGTTCTTGGTGCGTTCTTCGTCTTCGAAGGTTTGTGGAGGAAGTTCTTCGGTGCTTTAGAGGCTTGAATCCGTAGAGCTTCGTTGATTTGTGATTTGTTGATGTTTTTCGGACACTTTAGGCTTGATTCCCGTAGACTTTTGGATCTAGGTGGATGATTTGGATGATTTCTCTTCGAATGTTCTTCGTATTCGAAGTGAAGTTCTTGAAGTTCTTGGAGGCTTTAGAGCTTGGTTCCGGCAGAGCTTCTGGACTTCTGAATCTTCTCTGATGCTGCTTGTGCTTCAGATGGCTTGATGTGTGTCCCCCTAAATGTCTTAGGAAGGCTTCTATTTATAGGAGTTTTGGGGTGGATGAGCGACACGTGGCGGAGTTTGATTGGTGACACATGTCACAGTCTGATTGGTCCGCTTATGTCATCGCTTACACGTGCGAGGTTGCTTGGGTCATCGCTTACACGTGCGAGGCTGCTTGTGTCATCGCCTGCACGTGCGAGGCTGCTTGTGTCATCGCCTGCACGAGCCGATGCATGATTGGTTCTTGCATGACACTTGGCAAATTTCTATTGGCTTCTGAATGGCAATAGTAAAACCTAGCAGCAGTATGTGACGCTTTGTAATTGGCTGTATTTTGTGGTCTTGGTAGTGTGACGTGTCAGCTTGTGATAGGTCGGGAATTTTCCCTCTCTACAGTAGTATTGCACGAATTATTATTAAAATTGCACTAATATACAGTATGTGTTTTAAGCCTCAAGCAATCGCCATGGCATATTTATGTAAAGAGCCTAAAATACAAATTTAAAACTATCCAAATATATAAGCATTAAAAAAAATCAAAATTAAAAATAGATATCACTATAACATTCTCTCTCTCATACAAACATGAAAAAGCCAGATTCAATAATTAAAAACAATCCAAAAATCAATAGAAAGCAAAGTAAAGTAAATTAAGACTCATGATAATCAAATTAATCAATGCAACTAGATAAGTTGTCCTTGAAAGTAGGCAAGTGAACTCAGGTGAGTTTCACACAATAAGAAAAATAGAGGATATATAAACTTGAATAAATTTCATTAAATAAGGGATTTCAAATTGTTATGAAGTTAAGATTTTTAATCAACTTAAGGACTCAAATTTTATCCTTTGTTGATAATAGAGTCATCAAATGTCTGTTGTAATTGATTTTATCTCTACTCTTCCATGATTGGCAAATGATATCAATTGTTTTGCTATTCAAACTAAGGTTTTTCCATAGGTTGTAATTTCATGGCACTTGCCAAGACATAAGGTGCTTAACAAGAACCGTAACTTATAATAATAATAATAATAATAATAATAAAGGATGAAGAAGAAAAAGAAGAAAAGGGAAGCATGAAAGTTGAAACTAGGAAAAAGCGGGGGAAAAAGTGTAAAAAAAGAAAAGAAAAAAAAGTACTAATAGTGGCGTAATACTAGACTCCCATTTAGAAAAAAATATTTTAACAGTACCATTTGAGTAGTAGAGTAATCCAAATAGAATAATTAAATATACATATAAAAAAACAATTAATAAGAACAAAAGACTCATGTGTTAATCTCTTCTTGATCATAAATATAAGTTATTGTGGGGTTGGAAGTAAGAGTCGAGATTTAAATCTACGATAAAGAATTTCACATACATATACATTTAAATTAGGTTAGAATAGATTTCTATCTAAACTAAATAAAATAAAAATAAAAAAGAGTAAAGAATAAAGAAAAACCTCCCCTTATTTTTGTAATTACGCATACCTGGTATAGTACACCATGCTCATAAAAACACACACACCCCTCCCTATACCAAGACACTCACGGATCTACTAACATATAGGCCACACATCACAGCCCCTCCACTCAACCATCATATTTGCTTGCAAATCAGACACTAATCCCAAAATCCAAGCTTCCCCATCCAAAGACAAGCCCATTTTATGGCATTCAAACCCGTACCAAACCAAATGAGCCCATACCCATTAAAGAACCAAGCCCAATTCAGTTCTACCGAAAAAACCCAAGTTCAGCTCTTTTTTTTTTTCTTTTTTTTTCTGAGCTCGATATGAACCTACATGAAGCCCAAAATCCATTATCAAACTAACTCAATAAACCCATTTGAGCCGACATGGTTTAACCCATTGATTCTATAAACCTTAGAACACAAGCCTAATTTCTTTAGCCCAAGTAATCCCAAACCTGTGTAATTAATCCAATCCATACCAAATGTAAAGCCCAACCCCAAAGCCCAATAGAACAAAAACTTCACGAAAATTACAACTTTGCAATACACTTCACTGAAATGACAAATAGGCCCACATACTTCACATAATTCATTATTATGTCCTTGAACTTCAGGTTAATTATATGTATGCGCCTATACTTTATTAAAATTGACGATATATCCTTCAACTTCACAAAAATACATAAAACACGTCAATTGCCAAAGCACCAAAATCACCAAACCAACCCAAAACTTCATCATAATAACAGAAATAACCCCAAGACCACAAAAATACCAAATCAACCTACTAAAGTTAAACAAAATGACCAAAAATAATTTCAAACCATAAATGTTTAATTTAAAAATACCATTATCCAAAAGGCATGTAGAAATCAAACATAAGGATGTAATTTTCTAATTAATCAACAAGTAACATTTTGTAGGGCAGTTCAGTACAAACAGAACACTTAATACACCAGCACTGAAGACTTGCTTATTTTCCAAAGCCTATAAACCGGGCTTAAATTTCCATGACAATAAGAAAAATAATTGACTGCTTAAACATGAACATATATAACTAAGACGAGTTGATCATCAAGAAGTGCAGAAGATTATCAAGCCTTGGAGTCCAAAGCCATAATGGTGCTGAGATTCATTGGGTGCATGTACTTTGTGGATCCAGTCATAAATGTTTGTACTATCAGTCTGTTGGCCCTTTCAGATGGATGGAAGGGATCCCAAAATGCATAAACATCTCTGTTCGGGCACAAATTTGATAAAGGTGTGCATAGTCCAATTCCATTGTATGGTCCTTGTCCACAACATGCTACCTTTGATGTAACAAATCCTGCAAAACCATGACACTCATGTTAATTACTACTCTCTTTTTAGCTTTAAGACTTAAGAGTATTTTTAATCACAGGAAAATCCTAGCTACTTCTGCAGAAAGTGGACTTAGATTATATTATTTGAAGCCTGCAGTTACTCAAAATGTTGTCTAGTTAGTGCATAGCATTATTAGCATTTAATCACATTTCACCAAAATTTTCAAGTAATGTAGAGAAAATAAAACAAAAAATTGGGTTAATTTGTTGACATCTTAAATATTTTTATATTATTCACGGTTTGTTATTAAATCCAGGTAGAAATTATATCAACAATTGAAGAATTAATTATATCTCTATATCATAAAAACATTGATAGATTACTATAATTTTTTCACAATTGGGAGATATCTCTCTCAACAAGGTGATATAAGGTGACCCTAGTATATAAAGACTGCCCTATCTTATTATGATATTTACTCCCAGTGGTCCCATGAATTTTCTATTGAATATTGTTGCCTTTCTGTCTGGTCACCAAATGGCCATGGGTTGTTGCATCTACCATTCCTGAATGACGTTTCATTAAATACATGGATAAAGTTGAAGTGTTCCTAAACATTTCCCTCGATTTCGTATCCAAACTATTGTATCTAGTATCATATGTAAATTAAAGATAATCTTTCAATAATATAATTAAAATGAAATAATACTAAAATGAATTTTCAAATAATAGATTAAAAATAATTTTAAATTACAAAACAAAGGTACATCATGTAAATCTAAGTTCTAACCAACTTCAAAAATAATAATAGATTATAAATAATTGAAAAATAAATAATAATATATTATTTAAATACCTTGAAACTTTTGGTTTTTGAGGTTTAATTAGAGTTTGATAGTATTTAATTTTTTTAAAGACTTTGGAAATAGAGTTTCCCTTAAAGTAACTATGTTAATAATTTTACTTATGTTTTATGTGACTTGTAATACTTATATTGAGACACATTGTCATGTAACTTATAATATTTATATTGAGTTGTATAGTGCACACGTTGTGTATACAACCCAACTTTTATATCAAAAGATAAAATTATTGTAGATTATTTAAAAATATGAATAGATAATAAAACTTATTTTAAATATTTAGATGCTTTGGTCGTATAATATTAATTGGGTAGATTTTTTTATTTAAAAAAAAAAAAAAAACTCTGAGACTATAGTTTCACATTGTTTTCGATGAGGTATTATAGTTTCACTTACAAAAACTTGTTCTTTATTTTAATTCTTCATACTCATAATAGCTAGGTTATATGACTTTAAGGAGAGAAGAGAAGAAATAATAAAAAATTAAGAGGGCATCCACCTGGTAGTTGGTACAATCAAAGATAGGACACCATCTTTATTACATATAGTGTATCAAAACTCATAGTAGAATATATTTTTGATATTTTGAAGTTTGTGAAACAACTTTTCTGGAAAGTATGATAAATTGTTAATAACTTTTCTGAAAACTATAATAATTTATTTATGGAGGTTGACATACCATATGCTTGAGGATCACTAATGAAATCCATTTTCATTTCGAAAGCATTTGCAGAAACAAAGACATCTGAACCAATCTCACTATTAAGTTGATTGAGCATTTGAACGAGTTGTGGGTTGAACAATGCCGCGGCTCTTTGTAGCTCAGCTGAGCACTCGCCATTTCTGCTACGCAAGGCCAATTCTGCTGGTACACAACCCAATGGTCCAGTACCAGTCACCAAAACCCGCCGTGCTCCCAACTCATATAGCCTCTGCATGCATTATTTTTATATATAAGTCTATTTTTTCTTTGATAATTCAATAGTTGGAGCAAGAAGATTTAAACCCTGAATGTATTTAGTGAAAATATTATAAGGTAATTGAATTATACAACTGCCAGTAACTTAAACTTGTGTTTAGTGCAAGGAAAGGTAGTATTTTGTCGTAAAAGGAATTGCATGACATTAATGATACAAGGAGTGGCTATTCAATTCCTTTAGCAAGGAGAGAGAGAGAGTCCTATCACACTCTATTATGTTTGGTTCCTTAAAAGAGCTTTAATTAGCGCAATTTTGAATCATTATTTGTCTCCATAAAAGCATTCATGAAAATAACAAGCACAATTATACTTGTTGGCCTCACCAACCAAAAGTCATATCATAACTCGATGTGCCCCCTATGCCTCTCACAAATCTGTATCATAAATAATTCGTTTATACGTCCCCATCACCATTATTTTCCCCCTACTTTCCTGTGATTCTTGTCTCGACATTGTGTTATTTATGGTGTAAACATGCGCATGCAGCAATACTTAAATCACATATATAATTCATCAAACGGGTAGCAGTGTTTTTTTTATTTTTATTTTTATTTTTTTTTATATATAAAAAAAAAAAGATAAAGCTAGGAAAATTTAGTTACACTATCATAAATGTACTGCAATAGGTTTTTCCATTAAATTCAGTTACATATTTGCATTAAATATAATTATTCTTGAAAAAATATAAAAATGTTTGTTTTTATTGGTCTATGTCACTGATGATAAAATAATGCAATGATTAAGACATCAAAAAATGCTAAGAGTACTAAGACATATATTTATGAAAACGGAGTTGAAGTTCACAAATCATTTTCAATGTCACAACCATTTTTAGCATGTTAAAATTACTAATAGAGAAAAGGAACAGGAAGTTACCGCTAGAACTTTTCGATACTCGGAAATGATATAGACAACATAGTCTGGGAGAGAAAACTGGCGAGACCTTGCAGAGAAGGGCACTAAGTAATAGTTGTTCACGAAATCGTTACCTCCTAGAGTAATGAGGACAAGAGCCTGATTCACAAGTCGCTCAGTCTGCTCAGCCCCAATAAGAGCACTCACCCGTTGTTGGTATTGTTGAAAGTACTCCAATTGTTTGGAAATTCGGATTATGTTTAGCTGCAAAATTAAATAAAACAAGTTTGGACACAAAGTATTAGTTACATTATTCATCAATCCTTTTGCTCTCTCTAATTTAGCTACATCTTAAAAGAATATAACTCAACATAAGTTATTCTAGTTTCAAATGTAAGATAAATACTTGCACTTTTCCTTACTTGAAAAAGAAAATAATTATAATAATCGTAACCACAATAGTAGTAGTAATACATAATATGAACAATAATAGTAACAATAATATTAACAATAACAACAAAAAATTTGTTTTGAATGTAAAATAATAACAAATTGAATATCGTTCTTCGACTTACAAATTGAATTCCGGTGTCATTGAGAATTCCAATCCCAGCAGAAGCAAAGTTGGCGCCAACAAGTAGTCTCTCATCTTTGAGCTCAGGGCTCAAATATGGCAAAGTGGGTTCTGACCCAATTTGCTCACCTAATGACAAATGCAACATTTTTAATGTATATAACTATAAATACCAAAATCAAACCCCACATACAAGATTACGTTAAATTAGTAAACAAGAAACGGTTTAAAGAAGTAAATTATAAATAACTACAATAAACATAACACAAACATAAAAACCCTACTGATAATGTCAGGGATGTTAAGGCCATTAGAGAAACGGCCAGTGGGTCTGCGAGTTGGATAGTCAATGCCATAAGGGGGTGAGTCGGCACGAGCAGTGGTGGCAAGGTAGTCATTATTGCCACTATCGACTAGTGAGTCTCCAAAAACAAAGAAAGCTCGAGCCTCAGCTTGAGAGGAAATAAGACTCAATGTGATTACCAGACCTACTACAGTAAACAAAAAGCGGTCCATAGAGATTGTTTTGTTAGAAACTCAAGGACTGCTCTTATGTGTGTACACTACCACATGTGAATGAGTCAGTAGGGCTAGCTTTATATAAGGTTCATGCTCTGGTTTTTCACTTTTCATATCACATTAAATTGCTTGTTTCTACCACCATTGGGTACAGACAAAGGGACCACCTTTAAACTAGTTTACAGTGGTTTCGTTTTCTCGATGGACAGATTATTAACATTATTAACCTTTAAACTAGTTGTGCTAAGCAACTTGTCTTGAATTGTCCATTTCGATATAACTAACACTCTGGCATGGCAGGACTTGTACTATATCTGTATAAGAAATTTTTTTATAATAGTCCTTCTGTCTTACATAAATTTTTCTTCTTTTCGTTGTTCTAAAATAAATAAAACTTTCTGAAAGTAAAAGATTATATTCTTATATTAAACTTGTCTTAAGGTGGAAAAAATAAAATTCTTTTTAAAAATCATGTCAATTCTTTATTTTATTTTATTTTATTTTACAATTCAATTGTCACAATGAGAGAATGAAGATTTGAACCCTAATTTATTTATAACTTTTGAATCTTTGAACTCTTTAACTATGTTGATGTTCCATGGATGATTTGCCTGGGCTTCACGACTGAAACTTCCGACCAAGTTCAAGAACCTCTTAGAGATTTGATTTATCACAAAGACACATTAGGATTTGCACTAAGGCAGTAACAACATCATATATAGAATATATCTCTATAGGCTCTTTATACTGGTTGAAAAGATTGCAGCTTTGATGTTCTCTCTAAATATGTCTTAAAAATCTGCCTTACACCCATAAGGAAGTTGTCCACAATAGTCCTGTACCTAGGAGACTTCAATTAAAATGCATCAACAAAATTGAATCCACAATTTTTGATTGCTCTTCGATTGATCGTACGCCAGTTAAAGATCAGTTGAATGTTTTTACTAACATTCATACATTAGTTGAAATTATAGATTCTACATTCTTTTAATATACTTCTTGGACAATTCATCTTGAATAATGATGATTCAATACAAACTTAATCAAGATTACATTGTTACATAATTTGACAACTCTAAACCTAACAATGTCAATTTTAAGTTTCTTAGCTGCTATTATTTGTTTCGGAGATAATTTAGAAGTATATTATAGTTTCACAATCAATCTTGTGTGAGAGTGCTTTCGATGACTCTTTTGCACAACAAACTAACTAGCACCAGAGCCAAAGTTTGCTACCCAAGCATTTCGATTTTTTCTCTTTGAATATTTTGTTGCTTGATTCGTCGATTTGAATATTGGGAAAAGGACCTTGGGTGAATCATCTACAACTGCTGCTAACAATTAACAATTTTGTTTCTAATGTCAAATTCGAGGTATAAAATTTTGATGGAATTCTAGGTATAAAAATTTGATGGAACTCTTTATGTAGTAACTCTAAATTATTGATGTCATAATCCAACAACAATTGGATTTTTCTTTGGAATAAAAACTTGCAAAGATATATTACAAAGGTAGTCCCTGGGTCATGTTCCAAAACTGCTTGGACTTGATCAATATATATCATGTTTGAGCACATTTGAGTATGCTTGACGACTATAGGTGCATTTGGAGTGTAGCTTGAGGTGATTTGCACTTCCAATTGTTGGTCTCTAAATTCGCTTGGCGTCTAAGGCATTTGTAGCTTAATAGAAGTCTGTCCAAGATGGAGATCCGTTAAGGATTTGTATTTGGCAGCTCATCTCATACTAAGGTGGATAGAGTAATTTTATAAGCTTTGGTGGTCTACAAATTTTTCCAATGTGGAAAATTGTGAGTCCAAATCTTTTGTCCCACTTTTCCTATTCTACTCTATACTCTACTAATAAATACTTGTCATGTGTTCACCTAATTAATTAAATACTACTATCAATTAATAACTGTAGTATTAATAAGTCAATAATGATAGTATTTAATTAATTAGGTGAACACATGGCAAATATTTATTGGTGGAGTATAGAGTGGAGCAGGAAAAGTGGGACAGAATATTTGGACTCGAAAATTGTTGCAAAGGTTGGTTCAATTTATGACTTTTTCCTTTTGAGTTAAGGTGGAACTTCAATGAAAGAGGAAATATTTTGGTTAAAGTGGAGATTTATTTGAAAATTTTCTATATATATGGTCAAAATCAAGTTACAACTAGTGTAACATTACTTAAATGTTACTTTAGACAATGTTACATTACATAATAATTTTTTATTGAATTAATATTTGAAAATTCTACTACTATTTGATAATATGTTCTCTATGTTCTTAATATGATTGAAAATTTTGTGTCAATCAGATATTATTTAGTATTCAATTTGTAAACTCATTTATTATACATAATTTTAGCTTATAATAACTTGAAATTTAAATATTTATAGATTAGATAATTATTGATCACATATTATCTTGAAATTTTGTAAACATGAAGAATATAAGAAAAAAATGTAATGCAAATGTGGATTTGTTAAATTTGCATTTAATATAAAAATATTTAGTAGTATAGTGTAATATTGCTTAAAGTTACATGAATGTAACCCCCATGTGTGTTTGTTTAATTTTTTATTGGATTAATATTTTGAATATCTCGTCGTTAGATTATATATTCTTTATGTTTTTAAAATATATGTTATATAAATTTAATTTCAATCATATGCTATTTACTATTCAATTAAGAAACTCATCTTTTATGTATGATTTTAAAATACAAAAACTTAAAATCAAAACATTTGATAGATCGCATAGTTATTAATTTTTAATTATTTTGAAAATTTGAAAACATTTAGAGTATATTAAGAATATATATATATATATATATATATATATATATTCTAACAATAAACTTTTTAAAATTCGTACTAAGAGAAAATATTGAATATTGTAATATTACTTATTAATTTTTAATCATTTTGAAATTTTGCAAACATTTAGAGTATATTAAGAATATATATATATATATATATATATATAATCTAACAATAAACTTTTCAAAATTCACACCAAGAGAAAAATATTGAATGGTGTAATAATAATAATAATAATAATAATAGTAATAATAATGAATTCAAATTTTTTTTATTATATGATAAATTCAATGCTTAACCTTTTTTTTAAAATTTGCTAAATACTAATTAAAAGCTAACGCTTAAGAATGCACCGTGTATCTATCTAAAAAAAGCCTAGGATTACACGTTTAAAACTTCTAGAAGAATAGAGATAGCAAATGCCAAAAATGACAGGATTTCCATTTTTTGGAAGACTTGTTCTTTTAATGATAGGAAAAAATCCCTATAAAGAGAAATGATAGCCCAAAATTTAACGCTATTTTGGTTTAGCTTTAAATTCCACAAAACTTTTGGGTCAAAATTTAACGCTAGCTCAAAATAGAGCTAGAAAATGCCAAAACTGACACATTCATATTGTTAGATTTACAATATTTTTATAACACTTTCATTATAAATTTTTTTTATAAAATTTCACTACAAATCTTAAGTGACAAATTTATTACTGATATACAAAAAAAAGCAATTTTAATGGTGAGTTCAAATTAAAACCAATAATAATTTTTATTTTTAATAAAAAAAATCAATAATAACTTATCTTTTAGGATTTGTTCTAAAATATTGTGAAAATAACCCTTTTTTTTAATGAATTCATTTGCAGGAAGATTAACATGACCAAGCACCACTCTTGGAGACTTTAAAATTTGTACATTGGTAAGTCTATCATGAAGCATCTGATTAACATTCTCACAGCCTCACTTACACAATTTGAGTCATTTGGATAATTAATGGAAGCATTAATTCAATCCGTGCACATTGTATATGATATGGTTATACCTTTCCTCTAATATTTAAGACGCGATGTGACAGATATAGATAGATTGGGTAGAACTTTAAATGTTTCCAAAATCACGCCACGCCCACCATCTCAGATAAAAAAAATTTACATCAAGTAACTAAGAAATAACTCATTCTATCGATTTTTAAATTTGGGTTTGTCAAATGACAATGATTGTGCTCATAAAATGGGATTTAGATCCCGTATCCTCTCAAAACATTTTTTTCTTTTCTTTTACTTAATTTTTATAGAGTTATGCTAACGATAGAGTTATTGCTAACGAGTACTCTTAAGATATTGATTAACAATACAGTTAAAAAAAAAATTTAATTTTATATTTTAACAACTTTTTTTATTTCTCATAAAAGTGATATCAAAACTTTCTTAAAATAGATTGTTAACCAATGCTCTAAGAGTACTCATTAGCATTTCTCTTTTTTATATTCAATAGTTTTGTAACTTTAAATCTCAATAATTCATATTAAGGTATTGTACCTTATCTCAATCCCATAAAAAGATCAATCCATCCTCCCTTCCGACAAAATCTTGCAGTTTGAGGTCAGACTTTTTTATTATTTTTTCTGAATTTTTTTATTGATTGATTCTTATTATTATTTTTTCTGAATGTTGGAGCTGCAGATTTTGTCGTATCTATAATTTAATGCTTTTATTTTTATTTTTTTACAATTAATCATTCTAACTTTTTTATACTCAATAATATATAGACTAATTTATGTGTCGACATATAATCATGGAGCATAAATGCAGCACTTACGTTTCTTTTTGCAATAATTTCGTTAAAGCGATCACCGATATTGTTCTCTTTTTTAACTCTCTGGTTCTTCTTTTGGGAACCGAACAAAGGGACAGTTAGTAAATACTTACACTTTAGTAAGATTTAATGTTTTTATTTCATTCCATGCTCAAAATTTTATGGCTGTGAAAAAATTGCAGGGATTGATGTTAAGAGGTGGAAGCAAGATAGAGAACACAGGGGAATTAATTATGTGGTTAGATTATCTAACGCTCTACGTTTGCGGGATAAAATCCGTAGTCCTACATAAGTTGTATTCTTAAGTATTATTTACAATAAACCTTATATAGCCTATGTATGGGGTCCGTTTGGATACAATTTATTGTTGCTGAAAACTGATTGTTGCTGAAAACACTATAGCAAAATAATTTTTAAACGTGTAAATAGTACCGTGTAACCCATTTTTAATATTTTTTAATATATAAACAGTACTACTACAGTGCATAAACAGTGCGCTACAGTGTGTGAACAGTGATAAATGTCTCCTGCATAATAATTTTACTGTTCTTGCTTTAAAAAAAAGAAAAAAAAAAGTACCAAAACGTAAAATAGGAAAACGCAATGCCACATTCAGTGAGATGAAGTACTATCCAAACCGGCAAATAGGCTATAGGAGTTAGGGTTAGCCCTACATAAGTTTACAACATAATTTGGTCTATTGGGTGATTACACAATATAAATAAACTAGCATCTTTAATATTTTCCCTCAAACTTACAGTAGGAGTCGGTGAAACCATGAGTTTGGAATATAATGTGAAGGTCTCTCGAAGATGCCATGATCGATACTTCAACAACAACTGTTAGAGTCATATTTTCTATGTGTTGATTTATCCTTTGACAAAATGTATTTTACTTGTAATTAGGTAAATCTAAGATGCGTTTAATATATCAAAAAGTATGTAACTCTTACATAACAAGTGGTATCATTAAACACATGAAGATTGAACCAAGAAACAAGTGAAGAAAAGCTAATTTAGTAAAGCTCAACACTAGCATCTATCGAGATTTAATGAAGAATTCTTGACACAAGCTTGACACCTCTCGATCTATCAAGCTCTACAATTTCAGAATTCTCAGATCTGAATTTCGGCCCACAATGACTTAGATTGCTAGGATTTCATTCACTAAATCTCTAGACCATATAAAAACTTTTTTTTAAAGTCATTAAATATACAGAGATTCAATTAGAGAACTCATATACTTTCTGAGAAGTTACTGCATTCTTGTGCGCCTTAGGGTTGTGTAACTAAGTGCTTCCAGATCTTCAACGTGCTTTGAAGTGAAGGACTTCACATCCAACAACAATCAATCAATTGTTGGGAAGCCAAACACATACTGAGATCCGTGCATACATGAATAAGTCTCTAAAAGAGCAAGTCCAACTGGGGATTAGAATAAAAGTTCAACTGTAGGTTAGTATTTTGGGATAATCCATGGTAGTAGTAAGTTTCTTTATATTTGTAACCGCTTGTTCTTGATTAGTGAATTCTCGGGGGTAGTAACCTGAAAATCACCCGGTAGGGTTTTTGCCTTACGAGAGGTTTTCCTAATTTGTTAACAAATCACTGTGTTTATTTTATTTCCGTTGCACTTAGTTTATTTGGTGATTTGTCGGTACCTCTACGATTTGCATGTAATTTGACATAATTAGTCAACTTAGGTAATTGAATGAATTAATTAACCGAGGTCAATCTATAACCCAACAACAACAAGATTAGATGAAAGATGTGTCGAGCACAATGTGAAATGAGTTTATGAGTGGGTTGGCAAATTTTGTACTCATGAATAATACTAAAAAGTGTAATAGGACCCATAAATAATACTAAAAATAAGCTAAAAACTAAAAAGTTGAAGAAAATAAGCTCATCCCAAACTCATCCGAAGTCACCTCCACCGTATAAAAACACACAGTAATCCATACCATCATAATCAGATGATTTTTCTAACATACAAGATTTCTGTGTCTTTCGAATGCTTTATTTAGAAAATGAATAACTTTTTCAGCAAAAAAAGAAAATGAATAACTTCAAGTCTTAAGACAAATAAAGTTTTTGTACTGGCTCGTTGTGGCAAGAAGGACGTCATGTCTTAGCCAGAAGAGAACTTTGTTTGCACTAATTAAGTACTAATTTGTCACTTTTATGTGGACTGCTAGAGTGAATGAACTTGTCCACACATTTTCAACTGGTCAAGCACATGTGATGCGTATGATTGAGCCTTCATTTCATCTCAATCTCATTAATGAATGGCTGGCCGCGCAAATCAATAGATGGAAGGAGTTGAAAGCATGTGACCAACATAAATGGGTGGGGTTGAATTTTAACTACTTTTAATTTTACCCTACAATTTTAAAATTAAATTTTCAATTATGCTGAAATATATTGCAAAATAAAATCTCTTTAGGAATGATAAACCATCTCACACACGACTCAACTGGTTAGTTTAGAAAGATGTATTTGAATAGAATGATTTTAATTTTAATAATTTAGTTTAAATAACTTGAATAATGTAAAAAAAAAAATATTATTTTCTTCCATAGATAAAATTTATGAATAGATTTCATTATTAATATATGCAGCTGAAATTACCAATTTTTTTTTTGAGAAACAAAATTAAGTTAATTTTATCCTTAATAAGCTGACTTTTAATGATATAATTGATTTTTTTTTTCAAAGGAATATTAACATATGGTGTCCGCTTCTGATAATTGCACTCTTTGTCATTAGACCAAGATATCAATTGGTTTTTTATGTAAGCAAGGATTTAATCGCATATCTCTTATACAACCATAAAATACTTTACTAGTTGAGATAACTAGAATTCACATATTATCAAATATAAAATGCCATTTTAAATTCATAATGTCATAAATATTATAACTTGTGCAAAATATCCTAAGCTCAAGTCCTAATAATCATTTTTAAAATTCCTAAATTATGAATCCTTAAATCCAAACACAATCCACAAGTTTTCAATTTAAGTAGGTTGGTTCAATAATAAGTAGTAGGTAAATATTGATTAAATGAACTTAGAACAATATTAGAGATACAAATGAAAAAATGATATTAATGATAGGTCTAAATAAAAATTAATAAGAGATTGGCCACATCAACATTTTGTAAAAATATTAAAAAATAGTTTGTAACTATTGCAAAGACCGAAAATATTTTTTTGGAATTTCAACTTTATTGAGGGTATTACGTTCAGAAGGGTTGAACTAGATAAATGAAGTATTTATGAGCTGTATAACATTCAATACCCCCAACTACTTTTGCAACAAATCCATTCACATAATTACACGGCACCCAGATGAAATAAATATGAATCATAAGAAACAACCACCAGCCCAGCAACAGATGTTACAGATCCCAACCCAGGCGGCTGAAATGTTACTTCAAGCCTATATTTTCAGGCTCTTAAATTCCCATCTAAAACAGTACATAGGGAATTGATCGTTGAACCTCATTTTCCTAGACCTTCGGATTCACTGACGTAGTACAATAACTATTTTCCTATTCTTGATATCCAAGAATATACAGAAAATGTTTGTGGATATATACCTAAAGTTATTTGTTAGAAAACCATTTAAGAAAAATTTTTATGAGAAAAAAAATATTATGTTTTAGCAGTTTTTTCTATTTTTTATAAAATTAGTATCAAAATTTTTTTAAAATAACTTGTTTAAAATTGTTTTAAAGACACCCGTTAATATGACTCTTATACTAAGGATGTTTATTGTAAATTAAAATAGGAACAAAATAACCATGGCCAAAAACCATTTAAGAAAAGTTTTTATGAGAAAAAAAATAATTATGTTTTAACAATTTTTTCTATTTCTCATAAAATTAATGTTTAAATTTTCTTAAAATAGCTTGTTAAAAATTGTTTTAAAGGCACCCGTTAACGGGATTCTTATACTAAGGATGTTTGTTGTAAATTAAAATAAGAACAAAATAACCATGGTCATGACTCATGAGACCAAGATCACAATTCAGTTATATATGGTTCTCTGCCTTTTGGCCCTTTTCCATTTAATTATGAATGATGTTGAATTGAGTTTGATAATGAAATCAAGAACATTCATGAAAAGCTCTTCCATTTGGCTTCGAATATATAAATTTTGGCGGTTAAGTTACATCTTACAAATCATAATCAAATGTATCTTAAGAACAATGGAACATATTCAATTCAATCACTTTCATACCTAGGTAACATCCAAGTACAGTTTGGGCAAAACACATGCATTTGTATGCGTAGCTAATTGCTATCTGGATAGGTTGACAATGATCATTGCCATTGAATTTCGATAACACTTTCTTCAATTCAGTTATGAAAAGCACTTCAATGAGTGATAAATATGTGCCATTTTAAGCAGTCCGTTTTCAGCCATCTGATTTAATTTTATTGTTGGTAGAAATAGTATTGATTGCTACGTATACATGTTTGATGCATATATCATAGGGGCTAATTCAATCAAGCTATGATGACAATGATGTCTATTTATTTGCTTGCTTTAATTTGTTAGTCGATATGCTATAGAAATTATAGGGTTGTGAAGACCACCACACATGACCGCTACAAAAGGTAGTTTATCCAAAAGAATTCAATTTCATTTGGAAATTAATTTTTTTTAAGACCTATCACTCATTTTAATAGTTTTAAAGAAAATATAAAATAAAAACAAAAAGTTCTTTTAATTTATTTGATGAACTCCATTATTGATAGGTTAAAATAGTCTATAATCTACCAATTAAGTATCATGGCTCCTATAAAAATACATTGTCCTATTTTTAGTATTCCATTTTATACTCCAGCAACTTGTTACATATTCTTTTTTCTCTTCTCTTCTAAAATTACTAAAGTTTAAAATGGGGGAAAAAAATACATGGAAAGATATGATGGATGGAGTATAAAATAAAACACACTGATTAGAAAAGAAACTTTCTATTCATGATTTTTTTTTTTTTTTTTTTTAGAATCTTCTATTCTTGACCTTTGTTTGGTAAGTTACGGAGACTTGAGATTTAGTTAATTAAACATGAAACACACTTTTTTTTTTTTTTTTTTTTTGAGGACAAAAAGTGTAATTAAACCAAAATAAATATATAGGAAAATGGTGTTTTTTTTTTTTTTTTTTTTTTGATAGGATATAGGAAAATGGTGTTGGTAGCCCATTCCCTGCCCAAATATTTTATGCAACCCTATTAGTTAAAAGATTTTGTTTTATAAAAAAAAATAATTCCCAAGGCTTCAACGACCACACCACCAATCCCATTTCCCTTAATCAAACACTGGATTGGTGAATTATGCATTTTTATAGCAAAGATATTAAATCTAACCAAGTTTGACAAGAGGTTAACCAAAAATCCAGCTATGCAAACAAGGACGCAGCTGCATATGGGCCCAAGAGGGCCATGGCCCCCCTAGGCCCAAGTGTTCTTTTTAAATGATTTTTATATATTTTCGTTAAATTCAAAATTTTTCTTTTAGTTTGGCCTCCTGAAAAGATATGAATTCCCCGCCCCCCCAATTCGTGGAACTCAAAAGAAAAGTGATAAAATGATAGTATCTCATAAAAATAAATAATAAGATTACAAATAGATTATACCAGTGGTATAAAAATCACACTCAAATTCATAGTTTTGGGTGTGTGTGTGTGTGAAAATAATACACGACTAATATTCATTCTAAAATCTAAGATAAAATATATGCATATTTGGTATGAGTAATAAAATATTGTCTAAAAGTTTTTAAGTTTTGTTAACCTAGTTCCAACAATGCACTTTTTGGACCATGTATCAATAATTTGTTGGAATGATAATTTCCAAAATTAATTGTTAATTGGTGTATTTTTTTGTTATTTGTGGGTAGAATAATTTTTATATATGCTAGTCATCTAGTGTATTCTACAAATACGTGTAAAAGTTTCACTAAAACAAAAACTATCTAATAGTACAAGAATACAACTAAAAATATATTACAAATGCAATGTAACAGCTCAATTAAATTTTTTTTTTTTTTTTTTATAAAACTTTTTCAACTATGATAACATATGACTTATTCAATTTTATATGAAATAAATTAGTATATATAAAAAATTTATAATGTTAAAACATCTAAAAATAGCAACCAAACTAAAAAAATTTCTACTGTATAATTAAGTTAAGTTCTCTCGCAAAATATAGCTCACCGTTTCAAAGAAAATAGCAAAAGCATACATAACTACATACAAGCGTATGCGTACGTGTGTATTTCATTATATGATGTGAGCTTTTATAATATCATTTTGGCCTTAGGATTGTCCCACTTCTAGCTTCATCACTGCATACAAAAGAACTAGACGTGGCTTTATCTTAAAGAACATGAACTTCCCTTTCATTTAACTATATATTCAAGAGGACCAAAATAGAGGTGGGAATGAGTAAAGATATCTTAAAAACAAGAAAAATAGTTTTGACTCTAATTTGGTTCTTGGTCAATTAATTTCGGATCCACATGAATGATATATTATTGGAAAGGGTAACACACTAGCTTAAATTTGAGAGGCTATGAGGGTGTAAATTAGAAGCGAATAACTTGAACTCACAAAAATAAGAAAATTTAACCCAAAAGTGTATGAGTTGCAAAGTTCCTGAACCTTCTCAAATTGGAAATTAAAATAATGGTGCAAGGTTGATATGAATAAAACATTGGCACTAGAAGTTTACTAATAGTACCTCATTTGGATTAATTCATGGTAGGGAAGATCGTCAGCTGAAGACGAGAAAGTTGAAAGTTTTGTTGGAATTCTTGGATTTTTGTGCGAAATCTACTTAATTTTCGCCCCAACTTTACGCCCAAATGTGCTGTAAACCACACATAGGTAATTCATAAAGCAATGAGTTTCTTAAACTACGCAAGAGCTAAAATTAGTTTGAGCCAACATTTTCTACAAAAGAAAGTCTGGATTGTCAGGAAATTTGTGCAATGTAGAAAGAGATCCTTATATAAATTTTTTGGCAAAATTATCATATTAACCTCCCTACTTTTGAGGGTTATAATTAACCTTCTAAATGCTACGCTAAAGTGTACATAACTGCTGACATTGAAAAGTAGGCTTCAAGAGGTTTCTAAAAGCAGTGAGGAACATCTAAATCAGGGATCAAGAAGGCCCCGACGAAGCACTAGAAGTTGGTGTTGGAACTTGGAACATTCACGTTTGAGGGGTGTAGACGTGTAGTTATTAAGTAGTCAAAGGCATACATGAATAATTATGCAAGTCTAAGGATTTTTTATTATTATGAAAAATGTTAAAGTCACAAAATATTTTACAAATTACTGATGTACTAGTGAATGATTATTGATAAGTAAAAAAAGTAAATTAGCGATAGATTAGATAAGAATTACTATATCAATTGTTTGTAAAATTGTAAAATAATTTTTAGTTATAATATTACTCTTTTAAAATATTAGTAAAAAAATATATACAATACTATAGATGCACTAAATTAAGTTTTCTATTTAAATTCAAACTAGGCAATAACCTTGCGCATTGTGCGGTAAATTATTAAACAAAAATATTTATTTATTTTAAATAATAAAAGTCTTTTAAATATCTATTATTCATTACAAACTGAAACAAAAAGAGATGCATATTTTCAATTTTAATTTGAATGTGAAAAATACAATCCATATGGAATGGATTTGCAGAAAAATCTTGATTTTGATGGAAATCAATTTAATTAAAAACACTTGAAAGTTGCCTCATGAATAGCTAAAAGATTTTTACCTCAATTGACACATCATAGTCTTTCCTACATATATGTTTAAAGTTCAAATCCTCATTCTACAACTATTGAATGAGAGACAAAGCAATAGTTATTAACATTGTTCCTTACTGTTAAAATAATAGTTGCATGATGATATGAATTGTGGCACTATAATATGAAAAATGAATTCAACAAAGTTAAAAAAAGTGTCATACATATCCACTTGTATAAACTTTATTGACACGAATCTCTTTTAAAGAGAGAATGGTAAGGGATGGAAGCTTTGCTAATATGCTTTATTGACATAAATCTCTTTTAAAGAGAGAATGGTAAGGGATGGAGGCTTTGCTAATACGTCTTTGGTTTGACAACACCTCTCTAGGTACTAGGAGAGAAGGGGTATGTGGTTCAAAACCCACCTGCTACGCCCACCATAAAGTGGGCTAGATTTAGGGTATGTTTCTAAGTTCTATTCATAATTTATATATATATATATATATATATATTTTTTTTTTAAATGGCTCTTTTGCTCTCTTCAAATTCTTTCTATCAACATTTTATTTAGGGTAATGTTTATTCACATAAACACTTACATTTTTTGCTGAAAACTTCATTAATTACATGTGTTTCTCATTAGTTTCTTCCGATGAAGAGACATAAGATGATAAAATTATAATAATAAATACATCACTTTTATTATTAGCCAACAATGGTGTGGAATGTAAAAGAGTTTGACAAATTTTTATATCCCTAAACCATTTTTTTAAGAATAGAAAAGTAAATTACTTATTTTAGTTAATTAACCGACAAAGAAAAAATAAATAAAAAAACGAAAGGAAAAAAAAAAAAAAAAAGCTTCTGTAATTTACTAATTATTTTACAGTCTGAGAGTAGTGAAAACTCTTCAACGTAGAAACTAGAAAGTAGTCTACAATCTACACGCCACCAAGACAAGACAAACTATCTAATCCACGAAAACCTTACAAGCTCCATGGAACCTGCAAGTGCAAGGTATCCCAGTCCAAAAACTCTCCCTCAACCATTAAACCACTCATGGGATCCCCACTATCATTCACCTCCAGAAAATTGTTTCCAGCCAACAACTCATCAATCGAACCCGGAACCGATGACCTTTCCCATAAACTCTCTCTACACACATCTCCCATGAATGTCCTCTCCTCTTCTTTAACCGAACCATTATCACTCCCACAAGAGCCCGAAGATGATGAGTTGTTCCCCATAGATAAGCTCGTGACAACTGGCTCGCTCAAGCGAGGTGATGATGAGTGGTCTGGCAAGTTGAGTTTAGCTGAGGGGCCATAGAGCTTGCGAGCAGCACCATCATAAGCAAGTGCAGCTTCTATGGAAGTGTTGAAAGTGCCTAACCAAAGGCGAGCGCCGCGGTTCGGTTCTCGGATTTCAGCCACCCATTTGCCCCAAGTTCTTTGCCTAACTCCTCTGTAATTGCAAAGAGCATTTTCTGGCCCTCCTTTCCCTCTCATACACCCTTTTCTTGATCTTCCCATTGATAGTTTCTTTGTCACTTTTCTTGCTTCATTCTTCATGTTAAAACTTTCAATACTAACTCCAACTCTAGCTCTCTTTTCTCTCACACAATGGGCTTTGGTGATTGTCTATATATTGCCAACTAAGCAAGGTCAACAGTAGGGAACTGGGTGATTGACACGTGTAAAGTAAGAACTTGGTTTTTTGCTTCTGCATGGTTTTTGGAGCTGACACTTGTAAAAAAAGCAAAAACACTTGTCTTGATTATTGGAAGGTACTTCAGCTCGAAGGATGTGAATTTTACATATGAATTATATTCCATGCTATCTTCTTTTCTTATTCTCATGCTGAAGTTGGACACGTGTGTGTAATGCATGAAAAAATCAATAGGAAGTTGGACAGGTGGGTGTCATTTGTAGGGGCTGGGTGTCACTGCGAGAGAGAAACAGAGGCTCATGCTGTAGGTTAATCAGAAAACGAGGAATTTCATAAAAAAACACAGTCAGGGGCGGCTCCAGGATTTTTGTCCAGGGGGGTCAATAAGAAACATAAATTATATAAAATCTAAAACAAAAGAAACTTGAATATATCAATATCACAAAAAAAAAAACATGAAATTCTACAATTGTCTTCTACGAGGTTTCATATTTTGAAACCGTTGCATGATAGATTCATTATCAATCCTACGAGTTATATCTTTTTCAATGTACACAGTTAAACAATCATTCAACCACTGATCCCCCATTCGATTGTGCAATTCATTCTTGATATATTTCATTGCTGAAAAACTTCTTTCCACTGTTGCAGTCGCAACAGGAAGGGTCAAAACTAACTTCACAAGTAAATATACTAATGGATATATAACATCCTTCTTTGTCTCCACCATCTTTCTAGCAAGGTCCCCAATTCCTTTAAGCTCTAAAAACTCATCATTGGAGCGCATATCAACAATGTAAGTCAGAAGTTGATTATCAAGTGCCAATACATCTGTCTCAGAAAAATCAGATGGATTGAACTTTGCAAGACGAGTCAATTTTTGTATATCAAAAGCCAAAAACGAATCACTTGGATTCAAGCAAGCCATACAAAGTAGCAACTCAGTAGTCACCTCTGAAAAACGATTATTAAGCTCTTGAAGTTGCAGATCTATGACTTCAAAGAATAGATCAACACGATAGTGATGTAAATTTGTAATTTGTGGGGCGTTGCATCGTGGCCTCACACCAACTACAAATATTTCTTCCATGTTCAAGATAGGAATATCATGCTTGCTACAAAATATGGATACTTCAG
This sequence comes from Quercus ilex subsp. ballota, assembly GCA_032727855.1. Taxonomy (NCBI): domain Eukaryota; kingdom Viridiplantae; phylum Streptophyta; class Magnoliopsida; order Fagales; family Fagaceae; genus Quercus; species Quercus ilex. The sequence continues at coordinate 31,041,968 of CM064910.1, read as the reverse complement.
TCAATAGAGCTTCCCATTCATCATCTGCAATCATTGCTTAGACACTCTGACAAGTGTCATAGCATTTACAATATCTTGATTTTTCTTTTGTAATGCTATTGACAACTCATTTGTGATCTCCAAAATATTTTTCATCAAGTGTAAAGTAAAGGAAAATTCAAAAGATAGAATTAACCTTAAAATAGATCGAGCTTCAACTTTTTGCTCAGAGAGTAGGCTATTCTTTTCAATCATCTCAAGTACATCAACTGTGGAAGAGAACATCAAAATCAAGTTGAGGATTGTCCTATAATGTGATCCCCAACATGTATCACCAGCACGTTTAAGACTTATCTCTTGGTTCAAACCTTGCCCACTTTCAAATTCACCCAAGTTTAATGCTTCTGTAATTTTGGCAAGCTGTGCATTTCGTAAAAATTTTCGTCTTTTACAAGAAGCTCCAACAATAGTTACTATTTTACTAACCAAGCTAAAAAATTCAGCAATATCAGTATGCTTGTTAGCAACAGTTACAAGAGTCAACTGAAGTTGATGAACAAAACAATGAACATAAAATGCTGATTTATTCTCCTTCAGAATTAAAGTTTTAAGACCATTGAATTCACCTTGCATGTTACTGGCCCCATCATAACCTTGCCCACAGAGTCTTGATAAACTCAATGCATATTTACTGAATAAAAATTCAATTGCAGCTTTTAGAGACAAAGCGGAGATATCTGCTACATGTACAATACCAAGAAATTGCTCTGTAACAATTCCCTTTTTGTCCACATAACGCAAAACTACAGCCATTTGTTCTTTTATTGTGATATCACGGGACTCATCAACTAAAATTGAAAAGAACTCACTGCCAAGATCTTCGATGATGGCATTGGTAGTTTTATATGCAACTGCATTCACAATGTCTTTTTGAATATCAGGATGGGTTAGTTTGCTATTTTTTGGAGTTTTCTGCAACACTTCATTAATAACATCTTTATGATCTGCCAAAAATTGTAGAAGCTCAAGGAAATTTCCTTTATCACTTGAATCATCAGATTCATCATGACCACAAAAAGCTAACCCCCGATGCAAAAGGAATCTTATGCAATCAACTATTGCATTTAATTGAGTCCGATATTCAATTTTATCTTGATTTGACTGCTTAACAAAAACACTTCGAATGTGTTGATTTTGCTTCATTAGATTTTCACCATTCTTAAGAGCTTGGTTATGGGCACTATTAACACTTCCAACATGTAGGTCTAGCTTTTCTTTCTTATTCCAACTATTGAATCCTTTTGTCATAAAACTGTCCCCTCCAGATTGCATACCAACATCTTGTCTAAATAGATAACAATATAAACAATATGCAGCATCCTTTTCAATACTATATTCCAACCAACTTTCATACTCTTTAAACCATTTAGGATTAAATCGACGCATAAGTCCACCAATTTTTGTTTAAGGGAAATCGTGTTTATAAGGTTGACATGGTTTTTTTTGCAAATAATATCTTCTTATTTCATCTCGATCATTAGGATGATAAAATGAAATCTTTTCGTAGTCCAAGGTCCGAAGGAAGATTGTTTACATCAACACGACCATACTTAGAAGATGAATCTTGAGTAGAAGATGAATCTTGAGTGGAAGATGAATCTTGCAGCCTACGGGGTTTCCTTATTACAAATTTATCCATAGTACTAGCAAAAGAACAAAAAATAAACTATAAGTTCATTTGACATTTTTTTTCTAATACAATAAATATATTAATTATTGTTATTAAGTGATTTTTTTGCAATTCTTTAATTTATAAGTTTACAATTCTTTAAATATTTTATATTTTTATTGTCTTTAATGTTAATGTATTGACTAAGTCACATAGTTAACAACCACACACAAATCCTAAGTCACATTCAACAAAATTAAAAAATTACTCACAAGTTACAAATTAGTCAAATAGTCAAAGTAATAAGTCATGACTCAACTTTATATCAAAACACTTAGTCACTTACAGCAAGTTAGCAACTCTGCAACACCCAACAGTAAAGAAACTTTACTCAAGTACTCAGCAACAATAAAACACTAAACTAATAAAAGTAATAAGTTATGTAAGTCTATGACTCTACAATCCATTAACCCCCAAAGGCCCACACATAGTCAGACACGGTCAAACTTTACTTTAGAGAATCAAAACCCAAGTTGAGTTACTCAGCAACAAACATCAAAAGTTCAGAACACACACCACAGCTCCCACACACACAGTCCAAGATTCAAAAACTCAACAAAAAATATCAAAAGATAGGTAACTCCACACATACATACGGTGATTCACTCACAGTGAAAGAAAGAGAGAGCTGAAAACTAGATCAAGCGGCGACAGAAGGGCCTTTCAAGCGGCGGCGGCGGCAGATTAGGGACAGTCAGGGCCTTAGGCAGCGGCAGATTTGTGTGTGCGTGATGCAGAGGCAACCTTTTTCCTTTGGGTTTGAAGAGTAAAGAAGAATAATTAGAAATTTTGGAGGTTAGGCAGCAATAAATTCTTAGGTTTTATTTGACCCTTTTTATTTATTTATGATTTCTCAAATTTTGATTAATGGGCTTTTTATTTCTGAGATTAAAGACCAAAATTTTTATTTGGACTTATTTTTTTTCGGGAGTTTAAGTTGGGCTTTAAAAAATAGAGTAAGGTTCATGGGGAGAAGGTGCAAATTTGTATTTGCAGGGGGTTCAAAATATTTTTTTTTTTTAAATATTATATATATATAAAAAAAAAATTTCGGGTCAGGGGGTTCATTTGAACTCTCTGACCACAACGTGCCGCCGCCCCTAAACACAACTCATAGCTTCATGAAAATAAAACGTGTGGTTGTTCAACACTGGTTACCACCACAAAAACGCAGAGGTATTGGGTCGCCTTTTTTTGGGCTGCGTTTGTAAAAACGCAGCCATAGAAGTACTACAGGCCCCTTTTTATAAAACGGGGCTTAAAGACTCTTCGTGTAGCCCTGTTTTAAACGCGAGGCCATAGTACACGTCTACAGCCGCGTTTTATTGAACTATGGCCCCATTTTAAATGCGGCCAGCTATGACCGCGTTTAAAAAACGCGGCTCTAGGCCCTTCCTATTTTATTTTTTTGGCAAACATATATATTTTATTTTTATCTTAACTAGAGCCGCGTTTATAAAATGTGGTTCTAGCTTTCCTAAAGCCGTGTTTATAGACGCGGCTTTAAATTAGGTCTGAAACCGCGTGTTCTAAACGCGGCTCTAACTATGGTCTGAAGCCGCGCATTTAAAACGCGGCTTTAGCCAAGGATTGGGCTGCATTTTTTAAACAGGGCTTCAGGTTTTGCCTATAACCGCATGTTAAAAACGCGGCTCTAGGCTTTGTATATATACTATTTTGTCAAGCCTCCATCTCAAGAGCCCGATCTGAATTCTTACAAACAAGCCTCCATCTCCAATCTCAAGCCTCACCCTCACCCTCCATTTCCGATCTGAAGCCCTCACCCTCACCCTCCATCTCTGATCTCAACCCTCGCCCTCACCCTCCATCTCCGTTCTCACCGTCACCCTCCATTTCTGATCTGAAGCCCTCACCCTCACCCTCCATCTCCATTCTCAACCTCACCTTCCATCTCCAATCTCAACCCTCGCCCTCCAAGCCTCCATATCCGATCTCAACCCTCACCCTCCATCTCCGATCTCAAGCCCTCACACCCCACCGTCATCGCACAGGCAAAGTCCGTGTCTCGTGTCTCTCTCTCTCTCTCTCTCTCTCTCTCTCTCTCTTTGTGAAATCAGACAAAGCTTAGAGAGACTCAAATCCGATTCTGCAAGGTACAATCTTATCTGGCTTTTCATTTTCATAGCATTTTTTTTCTGTAATATACCCATGGCTAACCTCAACTTTCTCGCTTGCATGTGGGTCTCTCATGATGTTAATCTTTTGGGTCACAAGGATCGCTGAGGACTGACTTTGAGTTTTGGAAGACTTTGTGACCGGTGAGTTTGAAAAAAGTTTAAAATTGGGTCTTGTTTTACTATTTGGCTACATGTTGTTCCCGGTGATTTAAGGTTGTGTCTCTGTTGAAAATTTGGGTTTTGTTTGGTTGGTGAGATTGATGAAGGTGAAAATTTGGGTTTTGGTGAAAATTTGAAAAAGAATATATGTTACAATATAGCAATATTGAATTTAATATAGCTATATTGAATTTAAATTTGTGCAATCAAATTCATTAATATAGCTATATTGAATTTTTGGCGTATACGCTCACACCGGGAAAAATAAATAAATAAATAACAATTGCTGCCGGGTCATAATCTGGTGGAGAAGTGTTTTGTGACAATTAATGAAGCTACCAAATATGACATAATAACGCTAAAATGTATTATAAAATTTTCCTAGATAAATCTTATAAATTATGGCAATGAGTGAATTTGTTGGATCCGGATCCCAATCTGTATTTGTTGGGCTTTGATTGTGTAATTAGGGGCCTTGACGATGCCTGTCTTGTGATGATGTGTGTACAATGTGTGACACTTGGGTAAATTTATGTGCATCAGTAAGTCTCTTTTTATTTATCTTTCTATTATGACACTCATTAGCATGACCATTTTATTTATATTTCCATTTTAACTTTTAGGGGATCCCCACCAACTATAGGGTTTGATTGGTCATCATTTATGTCTAATTCACTTTATTTCTTAATTAACTAAAGAATTTCCTAAGAGCTCCTAAGCTAAATAGGAAAGGAATGTCGCAAACTAATGACATGAACTTAAAAGTTCAGTTACGTGTGGGGGAGGGATTAGACAACCCACCATTATCATATTATCTTATTTTGATTCAATTCTAATTACACACTATTTTAAAAAATAACTTTGGCACTTTACATTTGTTTTTTATTTATTTTTTATTTATTTTTTTTTTTTTTACAAATAACATTTTTAAAATACTATGCACGCTTTGTTTGCATGGAAAATAAATTGAACATTAAATAAGCTTAAATTTTCCTTTAATGATCAGCTTGGATGAAGGAGGAGTACAGTTAACTTGCCTGAAAATTGGCCATCCAAACGAATATAAAATAATTAGCAATCATAATTGTAATTTTAATTTCCAAGGTGTTAATCTCATGCAAAGACTACAAAAACCAAAATGATTAGATTTGTGAAGGGAGGATTTGTTGGTTTGATTCGGAGTCTATGAGTTCAATTAATTTGAACTATTGACAATATGTACTTTACCGAAATTTTTATTTCCGCTGTTGATGCACTCTCTTGGAATCTTCTAAACCACTTATTCAAAAAGTATGGCTTTTCGATTTTTGGAGGAGTGCCAATTTGTCCGCTATTAGTAGATAAAATGATTTCTTTAACTTTTGAATCCCAAACAATTCGATTTATTGTCAATACACACAAATTTTAACTGAATAACTAAATAAAATAAATAGACTTTTTTCTTAGTTCCTCAGTCGACGAATCTTTTCAATTGAAAGATTGTCTATATGGATAATACATATTCCAGTCGACCGCGAATCTAATTTTAATTTCTAATTGTTTTGTTTCGAAGCAAGATATCCACAAAGTGGTTTGTCTTGTTCAGATATTCACGACCAAGAAGTACTGAATTCTCTTTCAATTAGGCCTAGAAAGGAGAAAGAAATTTGGAATGCCAACCGACCCCTCTTATTGAACTGCTCATCCAGATATTATGCCTTGAAAAAGGAAGATTCCCTAGATATTTTACATAAGATCTTTTCCGAAGGCTATGCAAATCTCATGAGATTTTGGAAAGATAGTTTCAAATAATTCAAATACTCATGAATTTTTCAAAAAAATGATATGTCTATAACATTTTCACAATATTTTAACAATAAATTTTAAGTAGTAAGTTGTTACTGATTGTTATTGTTAGGGCAAAAAAGTAATCTTAGTGTTATGTTCAAATTTGAACTGTAGGGTCAGTTTTTGTAATCCAAGCCCAAAAGGTTTGAGTTATGAGCCCAATGAACCCAAAACAATGAATTTGTAGAGAGTGGGTGAAAGAGCTGGGCTGATTGTGGATTAAACAATAGTCAACTATGATGTTAAGAGATGTATTAACGTGGAAACATACTTGAAAAACTCATCAAACAGATGTCCGAAGAGGTGTATTATTGAATAAAGGGTTATTACAATTCTTAGTGCTACAGTAAAGTTACTCTCTTTTGCTTCTTCCTTTTTCTTCGATCCCTTTTATCAGAGGCCTCTTCTCTCTTTATATAGCACCCTCTCCCATCATCTTCATCGTCCACTTGTTCTTCATCTAAGCATCCACTTAAGTACATGTCACGTGAAGTCTCCTTTTTAGCCCTCTGTGAGTGGTAGCAGCTGAGATTGTACTGTTCAGGGGTCTTCTCTACATTAATGCGGCCAGAAAAGTAGCTGCAGTGCATTTAATGTGGTGGTTGCATCTTGTCTTTCAGATATTTCTCCGTTCCCATTTTCTCCATACGTACCTGAAGCTTATCATTATCATTAAAATCCTTAGAAGGATTACTTGAACCTTTCAGGTGTCTGTTTGATCAAGACTCTTTGCATCCAAGGAGAATGACATCTTCAGACCGCTGGTAATCTCTTCGGACTATACTCTTCGTTCATTTCCAAGTATACTTCTTCAACATGGACTCCTTCTCAAACATTTTCCTCTCTTCGGACACACAGTAATCCTCAAATAGGGCCCTAGGCCCAATACATAAGGTTGGGCTTTCACCCCCCACAATAGCCCCTCAAAATTTTAGTTTTTCCCTCGCATCCGAGGAGAAAAAGTATGATTTTGACTTGTCACGAAATAGAAGCTTGAAAAAACACATAAATATCTGAACTTACACGTGTGCGGGTATAGATGCAGGTGCTTCATCATTGCTTCTGTCGTTTCAGTATTCCCAAAGAGCTATTAATTACTCCAGGTGGCGTTTTGTCTCTGGTATCCTACGGTGGATTATTGATCCAACGGACGTGATTCTTCCTCAAAATTTGGGCGGGATGACTCCTGCCCCTTCGCTTGTCCCCATATAAAGCCTCAGAAGTGGTTATCTTTTCTTTACTTCATCGATTCTCAGATTACCCAGCGAACTCAAATACTCGAAACCACCAAGCTCTCCCAATCATCTATCCTAGTTCTTCCTAGAGTCTGTAAGAATCTTTCTGCGAATTCGAAGATTATTCTCCGGTTTAGTTTGTGTAAGTTTCAACATCTCTGAAACCTCCATCCTCTTCTCGGCCAGTATTCTCGGCCTTCAAATTCTTATCTGCCAGTTACTGCTCTGCGCCTTCCTCTAGTTAACCAAAAATGGGTAGATTTGAGTATCTTGTCGATAGTCCTGCCTTAATAGAGGAATTTAAGGAGACCTACGGCATACCCCAGGGGGTAAATTTGAGGTATTGCCCTCCGAAACGGATTTTAACTGTCCGAGGAGAGGGGGAAGTCATAACCCCCATGATAGCATTCATAGAAGGAGGGATGACTCTTCCTATGGGTTCTATCACCAAAAACTACCTTCGCAACCATAGGCTTTCTCCTGAGCAGTGCGCACCCAATGTCTTTAGGATCTTAGGAGCAATTGACGCCCTAAACCTTCATCTAGGACTAGGACTTACCTGGCTTGACGTGGTACATATGTACGAGTGCCATAGCCAGAAGGGAGCGGGATACTATCTTAAATCTCGGTCCGACGTCGTTAGGCTCGTCTCCTTCCTTCTCAAGTCCAATAAAGGGATGAAAAACGACTATCTGGTCACCTCGGGCGCGTGGCATGACGGTCTTCATTGCTCGACCCAACCAGGAGAGCCAGGTGGGACCTCCTAGACCTAGGTTTCCTAACAATAGATTTAAGATCTTCGTTTTCTAACAATCTGTCTTCTCTTTGTATCATTACTTTCAAGTTTCTGACCAAGTTTCTTTTTATTGTGGTGTTAACAGATAAAAATCACATTTCTTCTCAGCTCAGCCTCACAAACGTTACCGCGCTTAATTACTTACTATGATCAGAAATTTTTGTGAGTGAGGACGGGCAACTCCAGTTGGATCCTTTTATCCTTGGTTACCCTGCAAAACCAATTGATTTTCAGCCAGTCGGCAACGCAATAACACAGGGGGATTATCGCCTCAACCGTATAGACATTGCTCAGAAAGGCTTTCTAGCACCATACGATCTTGCACCCGTGCCACACCTAAATCCACAGGGTGTGCCATTGCTCATCCAGCCAATTCAGCAGGCTCCCCTCAAACCAAAGGCAGGAGGTGAAAGAGTTGTTTCTTCAACCTCTTTACTTGAGGAGCAAATAGATAAGTTTAAATTCGAATGAGAGGCTTCGGGAGAGGTTCAAGTGATCCCCGTCTCGGACGCCGAGGAGGAAATTGACAGGCAATCTGGTGTCCACCCTCCTATTTTGATAATTGCTCTTCCTGAAGACTCTTCGGAAGAAGAAAAAGATATGGCAAGTCCGAGGGATTTGATGAAGAATAGGGGTAAGAAAGCTGAGCCCAAGGGGACTGGTACATCCCAACCAGCCGTAAGTCTTCCTCCACCACCTCAGGTTCCTCTAGATCTCGGCGCCAAGCAGTTGCCTGATCCGAAGAAGAAAAGACCCCTTGCTGACAATGAAGGGAGGAAGGTAGCGCCTCTAAAGGGAACCAAACGACAGAAGGTGGTTAAAGATCACCGAAACAAGAGGGCTTCGTCTATAGAGAGCCGAGATGAAGCCCTCATGGTTGATGTGCGCCGAGAGCCTCGCACTTGGTCCCCAAGGCTAGAATTGGATGGTGCTCCAATTCCCTGGGAGACCTCCCTCAGAAATTACAATGGGGGGAAGGCAGGTCTCATTGCCGAGGCCTTGGAGCAGCCATTCCTCCTTCCAAAGGACATGGAGTCTTATTAGCGCTTCAACCAATACGAGCTCTTTCTATCCCTTAAGAGGGATTTGGCCATGGTAAGTGTACCGATCCAATTAATTAAGGTGCTGATCTCTTTTACTTGCCCCTTTTTCCTTGCTCTATATTGAAATTTTTTGTTATGTAGATTACTCAGCAGGTTTATGTGGCCAAGGAGTGGAACAAGAAGTCCTACATCGAAGCCCAAGCGGAGGCCCACTTTCGGTCTAAGGCGGAAAAATCTCTAGGCAGCCTAAAGGAGGAATATGCTCATCTGTCCGAGCAGTTCAAAGACATGACCAACCAGAGGAATAGTCTTGATGCTGGTCTTAAAACTGCTGAGAAATAGGCCGAAGAGCAACCTAAGCAACTGAACATGGCAGAGATTAACCTGGCGACGGAGAGAGAGATGGTGAAAGGTCTTAAAGCTGAGCTTAAAAAAGCCAAGGAAGCTGCTCAATTGGCCAAGAAGAACGCCCAGTTGGCCAAGGAGGCAGTGGATGCCAAAAGACAGGCAGCATATACGCTGGGGGTGGAGGAGACCAAGCCAACCTCACTGAGCAATTTGCCGCAGTCAGCCGAGAATACTGCGATGTGACTTGGGGAAAGGCTTTGGATGCTGCTGGAGTCCCCTCAGAATCTGACCTGAGACAACCTGGGAGTGTATAATACGACCCTGATATTCGAGAACTCCCAGGGTCTGATCCCTCTCCTCCCACACAACTCCCTCCTACCAACTTTGAGGCCTCCAAGGAGTCTGGTCAGCCTGGTGATCAGAGCAAGCCAGTCAAGGATCCTAAGGATAAGGGCGAGGACTTGGGGAAAAAGAAAACCCCTTTAGAGTCTAAGGACCAAGTCCCAGAAGCTGCTATAGCTCAGTCCAGTCAGGCTGCTGACCCTTTGGTCCCTCATAGGAGTTTTTATTTTGTGCTTGTATTAGCTTTTCTTTTATGTAAGGGATTGTAAACTATTTTCTTTTTATTAATGAAACAGTTTCCCCTTTTATTTCTAGCATCTTCGTTGCATATCTTATGACTTATTATTGTTGCAAATAACTGTACTTTGTAATTATGGTAATGTAGGTAAACATACTAACCACCATTTCATGCTGATGATGTAGATAACCAAAATTGGTACTAAAAAGAACAGTTTGTATAAGAATTACTAATAAGCAATAAATGCAACGAGTGATATGGAAGTTTCACAGGTCTTTTCGGATATGCACAGAGCATGTTATTACTCCTTGGTGTTGAACAAAACATTACTAAGGGGGCCTATCATAAGTTAGGGTTAATTTAAATACATTCGAGAATTTTAGGCATGACTCATTTCAAAGTTAAACTTCAATAATAATAACTATATGGAGGTGTGGACTAACCCATATCATCTGGTCCTAGGACTTCAGGCACGAATGGATTTAAGTTTAGGCACTTGTGAGATTTGTAACCAAGTGCTAACTAACCCAAATCATCTGGTCCGAGGACTACAGGCATGATTGGATTTAAGTTTAAACACTTAAGAGAACATTGGACAAGTGTTAACTAACCCAAATCATCTGGTCTGAGGACTACAGGCATAATTGGATTTAAGTTTAAACACTTATGAGATTTGTAACCGAGTGCTAACTAACCCAAATCATCTAGTCCGAAGACTACATGCATGATTGGATTTAAGTTTAAACACTTATGAGATTTGTAATCGAGTGCTAACTAACACAAATTATCTGGTCCGAAGACTACGGGTATGATTGGATTTAAGTTTAAACACTTAAGAGAACATTGGACAAGTGTTAACTAATCCAAATCATCTGGTCTGAGGACTACAGGCATGATTGAATTTAAGTTTAAACACTTATGAGATTTGTAACCGAGTGCTAACTAACCCAAATCATCTGGTCTGAAAACTACATGTATAATTGGATTTAAGTTTAAATACTTATGAGATTTGTAACCGAGTGCTAACTAACCTAAATCATCTGGTCCGAGGACTACAGGCATAATTGGATTTAAGTTTAAACACTTATGAGATTTGTAACCGAGTGCTAACTAACCCAAATCATCTGATCCGAGAACTACAGGCATGATTGGATTTAAATTTAAACATTTATGAGATTTGTAACCGAGTGCTAACTAACCCAAATCATCTGGTCCGAGGACTACAGGCATGATTGGATTTAAGTTTAAACACTTATGAGATTTGTAACCGAGTGCTAACTAACCCAAATCATCTGGTCCGAGAACTACATGCATGATTGGATTTAAGTCTAAACACTTATGAGATTTGTAACCGAGTGCTAACTAACCCAAATCATCTGGTCCGAGGACTACAGGCATGATTGGATTTAAGTTTAAACACTTAAGAGAGCCGCTCATATAAAGAATTGACATATTGATTGAAGAAAAAATATTCGATTAATAATAGTACCTTTTGAGGTTATTTACATTTTAAGGGCGTGGTATTACCTGACTATCCAGGTCTTCTAAGAAATACGCCACAATGCCAGCCCCTGAAGTAATACAATATGGCCCTTCCCAATTGGGTCCTAATTTTCCCCAAGCTGGGTTCTTTGTAGTGCCGACAACTTTCCTCAGCACCAAATCACCAGGTTCTAGAGGCCTTAACTTTACGTTGGCATCATAGCCCTGCCTGAACTTTTGTTGGTAATGTGCCAGCCGAACCATTGCACTTTCCCTCCTCTCCTCAATCAGGTCCAAACTCTTCTCTAGTTGCTTATTGTTGCCGATCGGATTGAACGAACTACTTCTCAACGTTGGGAACCCAGTTTCCAAAGGTATGACAGCTTCAGCCCCATATGTCATTGAGAAGGGGGTCTTTCCAGTAGATCTGCGAGTCGTAGTTCTGTAGGCCCAAAGTACATGTGGCAATTCTTCCACCCATTTGCCCTTCGCATCGTCTAGTCTCTTCTTTAAGCCATTTACTATGACCTTGTTGACAGCTTCTGCTTGCCCATTACCCTGGGGATAAGCAGGAGTGGAGTATCTGTTTATGATTCCAAGTTCACTACAATAATTCTTGAAGGGTTTGCTGTCGAACTGTAGGCCATTGTTCGAGATGAGAGTATGAGGAACCCCAAATTGAGTGACAATATTCTTCCATACAAATTTCTACACATCCACGTCCTTGATGTTGGCTAGCGGCTCAGTTTCGACCCATTTGGTGAAATAGTATGTGTCAACCAGAAGATATTTCCTGTTTCCTACAGCTTTAGTTAATAGTCCCACGATATCTAAGCCCCATTGGGCAAAAGGCCATGGGCTGGATAGTGGATTAAGAGTTCCCCTTGGTTGATGAATGTTCGGGGCAAATCGCTGACATTGATCGCACTTTTTAACATACTCGTGGGCTTTTTTTTGCATGTTCGGCCACCAATAACCTTGAGTGATGGCTCGGTGAGCCAAGGACCTACCTCCAGTGTGGCTCCCACATATTCCTTCATGTAATTCTTCTAGTAGTAACTCAGCCGCCTTATGATGCATACATAATAAGTACGGTCCTAAATAGGAGCGTTTATATAGTTTCTGGTCCTCGGATAACCAGAATCTGGTCGCCTTCCTCCGAATTTTGTCGGCTTCCCCCCTCTCTTCAGGCAGAATATCCTTATTCAAGAATTTAATTATAGGATCCATCCAGCTGAGTCCAACCCTGACTTGATGAGCTTGTACTACCTCTCTTCTTGCCTCTGTATGCTCATGCAGGTCCTCGACGAAGATAACTCTCGGCAAATCTTGTGCCGAAGAGGTAGTGAGCGTGGCCAAAGAATCGGCATGTGCATTACCATTCCTGGGAATGTGCAACAAATTGAAAGATTCGAACTCCGATTGCAGGCATTTAACTCAGCTCAAGTATCCCTGCATTCTTTCATCCTTCGCCTCAAACTCACCTTGTACTTGACCAACGATTAACCTCGAGTCCAAGAACACCTCCACTGACTTTCCTCCCATTCTTCAAACCATAGCCATTCCCATCAGTAGAGCTTCATATTCCGCCTCATTATTTGTTACCGAGAAGTCCAACCTTAATAACTTTTCAATGGTGATTCTTTCAAGGGATATCAGCACTAGCCCCACTTCAGAACCTTTCTGGTTCGCTGCGCTGTCTACGTACACTTCCTAATGTGGGGGGTTTTGCTGACAAATCATGCCAACTGATTTTTCATCCATGTCCGATGTTGGCGTTACTTCTTCTAACTGGGGCTCCGTGAACTCGGCCACCAAATCTGCCAGGACCTGGCCCTTGACTGATGTGCGAGACATGTATTTGATATCAAAAGCCCCTAAGATCGTACCCCATTTAGTGATCCTTCCAGTGTAGTCGGCACTTCGGAGTATAGTTTTGAGCGAGAGCTGAGTGAGAACAATGACTGTATGGGCTTGGAAATAATGAGGTAGCTTCCATATACCAAGCACCACTGCTAGGATAGCCTTCTCCAGTGGCAAATAGCGGATCTCGGCTTCATGGAGCGACTTACTTGCACAATAAATTGGCATTTGCACACCACAATCTACTCGTATTAACACCAAGCTCACCGCATAAGGAGCTACAGCAATGTAGGCAAACAGGACTTCATCTGGCTCAGGACTAGATATGATTGGTGGCCGAGCCAGATAGTCCTTAAGTTGCTGAAAGGCTACAACACATTCTTCGAACCAATCAAATCCCTTCTATTTGTTAATCAACGAGAAGAAAGGTCTACACCTATCTGCTGATCGGGAGATGAATCGGTTCAGGGCAGCAATCATTCCAATCAGTTTCTAAACTTCCTTGGGATTCCGAGGAGCTTGTAAATTGTTGATGGCTTTTATCTAGTCGGGGTTAACTTCAATTCCCTTGTGAGTCACCATGTACCCCAAAAACTTGCCTGACCCCACACCGAATGAGCATTTGGAAGCGTTTAGGTGCAGCTTGTACTTTTTTAGAACTTCAAAGGTACTTTCAAGGTCCTTCACATGTTCAGCAACAATCTTGCTTTTCACCACCATGTCATCTATGTAAACCTCGATGTTTTTACCCAGCTGTGGCTCAAACATCCTTGTCATCATTCTTTGATAGGTAGATCATGCGTTTTTCAAACCAAATGGCATCACCTTATAGTGGTAGTTACCAATAAGGGTGACAAAAGCAGTCTTCTCCTGATCATCCAGGGCTAGTGGTATCTAGTGGTAACCTTGGAAAGCATCCAGGAAGCTCATCCGAGGGTGGCTGACAGTGGCATCCACTAGCTGATCAATTTTTGGCATAGAGAATGGATCTTTAGGGCAAGCCCTATTTAAATCAGTGAAGTCTACGCATACTCGCCATTTCCCACTCTTTTTCTTTACCACCACAGTATTTGCTAGCCACTCAGGATAAAAAACCTCCTTAATAACTCCAGCTTGTTTATACTTTGCTACTTCTTCTCTTACTGCATCAGCATGTTCTTTGGATGGGCACCAAGGAGGTTGCTTCTTAGGGGTAATCAGTGGGTTGACTTTCAGATGGTGACATATGAACTCTGGATCTACCCCTGGGGCTTCGTAAGCGTTCCAGGCAAATACGTCAAGGTTTCTCCTAAGGAATTCTACTAACTCCTCCTTCTCCTACAGAGGTAGTTGAGATTCAACTTGAAAGAATTTTTCTGGATCGTCTCCGATGATAACTTTTGTCAAATCTTCGCACCTAACGCTCTCATCTGGATCTTCGTCAGGCGATATCCGAGACTTTAACTGCTATAAACCCTTTTCGGCCTTGGATGAGGACTCGGCTTCAGGCTCATGTTGGATGGCAGCCACTAAACATTGTCTGGCTGTGGACTGATCTCCTCGGATCTCACAAACTTGTCCCTCAGATGGATACTTAACTTTCTAATGCAAAGTAGAGGAAACAGCCCCTAGTGTATGAAGCCAAGGTCTGTCTACAATTGCCGTATAGGGCGAATACACGTCTACAACTATGAAATCCACCTCTACCACCTCTGAGCCGGTCTGCACAGGTAATCGTATCTGGCCTTTCGGGGTGACAACCCTTCCTTCAAAACTCACAAGGGGGGAATTGCATGGTGTTAAGTCTTGAGGTTTTAGGCCTAGCCCTTTGTAGAGATCAGGATACGTTATTTC
This sequence comes from Quercus ilex subsp. ballota, assembly GCA_032727855.1. Lineage (NCBI taxonomy): Eukaryota > Viridiplantae > Streptophyta > Magnoliopsida > Fagales > Fagaceae > Quercus > Quercus ilex. Next base: position 31,026,956 of record CM064910.1, on the reverse strand, counting down.
TACCGCGCTACCCTAGTCCACCATTACCCTCTTCACATCATACTCTCCAATTCTGAGGGTGATTACCAAAGCATCATCATGGGGTTGGATGGTCTCATTCTTATCCTCATCCGAGAACCCTATAACCAGTTGAGCACCCGACTTAGCTCTCTTCGCACCTTGGCCGAAATCCCCTGCGGGTGACTGGACAACCGACATAACTTTCGATGGCCAGGATTCTGTTCTTCCCGGTGCGGCGAAGACGACGTTAATAGTTCCTAATGGAGGCTTTGAAAAGTCATCTCTTCGGGGCTCTGAGTTCACCTGACCTCCTTGGCCACTGGAATGGTGCAAGAGGTGTCTCAATTTACCCTCACGGACCAGTTGGTCCAAGTGATCCCACAGACTCCTGCAATCCTCTGTGGTATGCTCATGGTCTTGATGGTACTGGCAATAGAGACTATGGTTACGCCTTTCAGGGTTGCCCACCATCTTATTCGGCCACCTGAAGAATGGTTCATTCTTGATCTTTTCCAAAACTTGGTGTACTGGCTCTTTGAATACAATGTTGACTGCTGAGGGTTTGTTGATCCTGATTGCCCAACGAAATCTCTCCGTGGTTTACTGTTATTGTAACGGTCCGACCTGAAATCCCTCCTCTCTTGGGAGATAACCTTGTCTTTTTCCTTCTCTTGCTGCTGATCTTCTTCAACTCTTTTATACTTTTCAATGTGGTCCATGAGCTGGTGCATGTTAGTAACTGGTTTACCAGATAAGGATGTCCTTAATCCATGGTCAGTGGGGAGGCCAAGCTTGAACGTTCTGAGGGCCATTCCATCAAAGTTGTCTTCCATATCATTAAACATCTCCCAGTACCTATCTGAATACGTCTTCAAGGTCTCGCCTTCTTGCATGCTCAAGGATAGCAGTGAAGATAAGGGTCTGGCCACTCTTCGGCATGTGACAAAACGGAAACCAAATGCTTGAGTAAACTCTCTGAAGGAATCGATGGAGTCTGCTTCTAGGCTGTCAAACCATCTCATTGCAATCGGTCCAAGACTAGAAGGGAAGACCTTGCACATCAGAGCTTCATCTTTGGAGTAGACGACCATCCTTTGATTAAAGTGGCTCACATGTTCCACAAGGTCCGTTTTACCATTATAGATGGTGAACGATAGTTGGTTGAAACGATGAGGAAGTCTTGCTCCTTCGATCCTGTGTGTAAAAGGTGACCTGGAGATTTGATTCAAAACCCTACTCATGGCATCGTTCCCTACGCCTCCACGTGATAGGCTTCGAGGTTGCCTCTTATGATGAGGCTCTTCTTCGTAGGAAAAGGATTCACTAATTGGTGTTCGAGACTTCTGTTTGTAAGTGACGTCCTGTTCATCATCGGAATCTTCATCAGAGTACGAAGAAATCCGTTTCCTCTTTGCATGGCCCAGCTCCCTTTTTAGCTTCTCAACTTCTAGTTGCAAATTCCGGTTCTTTTCTGCATAGGACACGTGACTCCCACCATATGACTGGTGAAAGCTCGAAAACGTGTTGAAAAAACACAAGAGCTGTTTAGACCCCCGATTAAAATTACGGCTCGATAGATTTTACACAACTTTAATATAAAGTGCGGAATAGTGTAAAAGCGAGCGGATGAACAATATAGCTACTCTAATCCATAAACTAAACAACACAGCAGTATAATGGAATATAAAAGAGTAGGGAAGAGAGATGCAAACACAGAAAACACCAAGACGTGTTTTCGAAGAGGAAACCGAAGAACTCGGCGAAAAACCTCTCCGCCGCCCTCCAAGCGGAAATCGATCCACTAGACAATCAGTTGGGATACATGAGTAAGCAAGAGACCCTCCAAGCCTAATCTACCCGATGTACCTAAGCCCTCCAAGCTCCTACTCCAACAAGGCTTCTCGGAACCGTGTCTTGTCTTAGTTATCCAGATCCCGCAACAAGCTCCATGTTGCATCTGCCATTCCATGCTTCTTTCAATGCTTCCCAGCAGCACCAAAACGTCACACAACACTCTCAAAAGGTGTGGTAAGTGTTTGGGCTATCAACCTCTCAATGGTGTGGAAAATGGAGAGGGAAGGGTTGAGGAGATACCACAAGCAAGCAAGTGTATAGAGAAAGGTGGGGATGACAATCTCTAATTGCAAATGTGTTTGGCTAGGGTTTTCTCTCTGAAGCATTCCTCAACATTTGTGGGTAATGGGGGTTTATATAGGATAGGTGCAAAATGTGTGAGTCAGTCAGTACAGGCTGGCAGAACAGCATGTCTCGCGGGTGTCTCGCGGGAAGGCCTTACCCGCGAGATACTCGCGAGAGACAGCTGTCTCCATCTGTAATGACTCTTCGCATTCCAGCATGTGCAGGGCACATGCTTCACTTCGCGGGAAGCTTAGTCGCGAGACACCCGCGAGATTCCATCAGCTTCCAAATTGCTTGAGTCTTCACACACTCTCTATCACACACCCCTTACAACAATTCCCACAACAAATACAGGGTATAAACGATTGATGGAAATTACAATCAAATTTGGCACGGAATAAAAGCCAACAAAACACATAGTTGTAAATCACAACTTTACAATCTCCCCCTTTGGCTATTCCGTGACAAAACCCTAAAACAGACTCTAGACTTAAACGTGAGTTTGGGAACACAGGCAAAACTCACTCACACCTAATTCTAGATTCTGATAAGCTCTTTGAAACATATGAACAAGTAACTCCTGAAACATAACAACAAAATATTATCATTGTATGCAGAAAACTTGAAAAACATATGGAGCAATAAGCACATGATCAAGCAGAATGAAATAGGAACACTAAATCATGGCAAGATCAAACGAGTAATCACTATACACAAGCAATTACTTTGCTCATTCACACAAGGAATGAACATCTGGATATGCAAAATGATAGGCTCATATGAAGAGTGTCATTTGCACATCAAACACTCAACCAATGCAAAATACTTGAAGAACTTGCATCTAGGAACAATCCTACTAGGGCACAAGAGTGTTCATCACTCAACCAATGCATAGAACGTATATGCATCTAGGAACAATCCTACACGGGCACAAGAGTGATTTAGTGAAGTAAAACTATGACATTTAACTTCAATAGCACAAGCATAAAGGCTGCATAAGCAAAGTATTGCAAATACATGGCACAAACCATAAAAGCCTACAAATCACATGCAATGAAACAAAACAACCCTTAAAGCTTACAAAAGCAACATGGGTACATGCAAAGTACGCTACAAAGCATAGAGAGTAACACAAAAGAAACATCTGAAACTAATACTTAAATAAAGCATAGTATCAAAGTATTAAACACAAAAGCTGTAAAAACATTTATAAGAACTAAAAAGTACTGAATAGAAACCGTCTAAAAAAAAAAAAAAAACCAATAACCAATGTTACTAAGATGCTAGACTATGCTCCCCCTAACACTGTGCAAGCTCTTCTCTAGCTCCCCCTTAGAATTTTCTCCCCCTTTTTGACCGAAATGGCCAAAGGGTCAGAACTGATCTGACTCTGAATCTAAGCCGTGCTCCATAGATAAGTCTTGTACTTGAGAGGAAAGTGCGGTGATCTGTCCTTGAAGATATGCAAACTGGTCCGCGGTGTACTGCACATGTGAGTCAAGCACTGTGGACATCTGATCCATCTTAGCAAGCAACTGATCTAGTTTGCTTAAGCCTTGTGGAGGAGCCGAAGATGATGGCTGTGTAGAAGGCTCAGGAGCCGAGGTGAACCTGTCAATCTCTTCCTCTGTATCCTCGCCTTCATCCTGCTGAACTTGTCGTGGTGGTGGTATGGTATGCACACCGGTCTTCGATCCCTTGATGTGTGCAGTGCTTCTAGTCAGTGTATGACCACCAATGGGATAGTCCCTCTGAACAACCGTGAGGCCACTAGGGAGCTTGAGCTTTGCCTTGGCAATCAATCCCATAATCAAAGAGGGGAACGGCATCACAGTCCGTGAATTCTGCTTCGTGATGCTCTTCTTCAGGACATGCATGATATGGCCACAAATGTCAATCTCCTTATGTGTGAAGAGATCATACAGAAATCTGGTTCTTGGAGCAGAGAGAGTGGTGAGATTGGTGACCGGATAGAGATTGTGAATCATCACATAGCTTAGGGTCCTCATTTCTGGAGAGAACTTGATGGTGTTCATGGATGATTTCTTTGGTTCACCACCAAGGAGTTTAATCATCTCATCAGTGGAACCCATTCTGTCCTCATAAGCAACAGTGATTGGCTGAGATAGTGGCCGAGTTTCCAGAAAATCTTGAATGCTCTCTCTTGTAATCACAAACTCCTTGTGTCTTACCCAGCACTCAATACATTCTCCATTGACATTGGCATTGGAGAAGAACTCTTTGATGATCTCTGCATAGACCACTCCAGTTGGGTTCAGCAACTTGGTCCAAGTTCTATCTTTGAACACTTCAGGGATGAAAGTGTCCTCAAGAGTTTCTAACTGGACTACCCGTTCCATGATGATTGTCTTGTCCTTGTAGCAATCATTGTACTTCATATCAGCTTCTATAGACCGGAAATGATCAGAATCAGTTTGGGCTCCCTTTGAAGACGACTTCTTCTTAGCAGCATGTTTGGTGGGAGACATCTGCACATTTTATAAGGTATAGAAAAATGCACAAGCACAAACCATAAGATAAACTTCATTAGATTCAAGTTAGTTCCAAATCATACTTAAACTAACTCAAAAACAGAGCATGCTAGCCATTAAACATCATTCAAAACGACTCCAATTTATAAAGCACTACTACATTGCATCAAATTAAGACAGAAATGCAATAGAGGGTGTCTGTGTGCATGTGCTTATGAGTGTGTGCGGCATGAGATGCATGAGGGTGCCTAAGTGTGCCTATTTGTGTGCCAAGAGTGTGCAACATGCACAAAGTGAGTGAAACACATAAACAATGACCAAACCTAAGTAAAATAAGGGCAAACAAGTGAAAAACAATTTATTGAAATCACTTGATTCCATTTTGTCACAAAAATGTCATTTGGACATTTTGACAAACACTTGGCGTGCACACAAGTAAGAATTATATGAATAATGCATGAACATGTGAAATTCTACCCTCAATACATAATAGAATGCCACAAGGGGCCAACACAGATACAGAAACAGCAAATGGAACACAACCCAATCAAAAAAAAATGAGAAAAACTTCACCCAATTTGAAAAACAACCCAAAGTTTCGTAAATCCCCAATTTTTAAAAACCCTAACAAAAATTTCTGCATAATCTAAGTAAAAACTTAAAAAGAAATGGTTAACAAACATACCTTGAAGAAGAAAATGCAGAAAAACTGCTCGGATTGAAGGGAAATGAATGAAATAGTGATTTTGGGTTGAGAGAGTTTGAGAGAGGTTGAGCGAGGGAAGTTTAACATGTTTGAAAAACTGTCACATCAGCTATTTAAAAACTGAAAACACGCGTTTTTCGCGGGTTAGAGAGGGGCGAAACAGTCGCGATACAGTCGCGAGAAGTGCCACTGAAGCACAAAATATTTCGCGAGAAGCATTAAGTCGCGACACAGTCGCGACACAGTCGCTGTAGCTTCTGTTTGAAATTGGAAAACTCCAATTTTTAGCCAAACAGCATTTCGCGAGAAGCTGTTGGTCGCGATACAGTCGCGAGACAGTCGCGAAAGCTTCTGGGTGACATGATAAAATAAAAACTTTCCTCAGCTCCTTTTCGCGGGAAGCTCTAAGTCGCGAGCTTCTCGCGAAACTACCTCTGAACCAGTTTTTGAAGAAACACAAGAACATGCATTTTAGTCAAAAACAAAAAGACAAGAAATTATAAAATCACTTTCAAAAACAAATAAAACACTCAAAAATCTTTTTGGATTTGATCAACAATGATTGAGCATGTGAGAACACATTTAAACAAGTACAATCACACAAATGAATAAGGCATTCATTGAACATAGACTTGTGTGTTGTGTGTGGATATCAACAATGAGATAGTCCTTAGTCCAATGTGAAGCTTCAATGATCAATTCAATCAAGGCATACACAACTAGCACTAGATTATGTGACCTATCTCAATTATAGAAACATGCATATATGACCTCCCACACGTACTTGATAACAGTTTATTGAAACTTTTCATTTGGCTCCAAATTTAACATATCATTTGCAACTTTTGAGCAAAGAGAATCTCATTTAGAGAAAGATGCCTGAACTTTTTGATATTTCAATTTATGAGTTAGCCTTTGGCATTTTGGGCATCACACATTTTATTTTGGTCGCTTTCCCTTTTTCCTAGTCGAATACTAGTTTGTGCGACAGGCTTTTGCAGCTCTATATCTCTTTTCATTTGGAGATTTACAATTAGAGAGCTCTTTCAAAGCAGAAAATAAAAGTGGGAAGATATATAGGCATGAGTCTATGCATGTCTCAAGATCAACAAAAACATTCACTAATCATTCATGACAAGGTTGAAGATCTATTTACAACAGTCACATAGAGTTCAGAATTTCTTCCACAATGATATGAGTGCATGAGAGACAAGCTAAGCTCGTTAAATGCACAAAGCCATAAGTACAAAGGTACAAGGTAAAACGTGCTTTGAGACACAACTTAACAAAGTGATCAAATTTTTTTTGGATTTTCTAATTTTTTATATGCTTTTGAATTTTTTGAACACACCCAAAAACAGAACAAGAAAAAAAATTAATAAAAACAACCGGTACAAAACACCAACAGTAAAAATAGAGCAATGCATGAAACAATGCAACAGCAAAAGACCCTGAGCATGGAAAGAATTTATGCGTGGACATGTTATAATGCTTATGCATGAGTACCCCTCTTCACCCACACGTCACGTGCGTTTGGGGTGATATCCTTAACGGATTGGGTACGAGAATTTGCACTGTCAAACCTTCTGGTGAAACTCTCCAAGCAGGTGGTGAAAGCACCAATCATTTTCATCATGTCCATCATGCCAGGATCACGATTCTGACTTCTCGGTTGTTCACCACCCCAAGACCTCATGTCATTTCTCCTTCCTCGTGACCGAGGTGCGCTTGAGTTGTTGTCTGATCTCAGCTTCTGACAGTTAGGTCTGGTATGTCCTTGCATTCCGCAGTAGTGACACACATAGTCCGTTCTGGGACCCCGTTGAAATCTTGGAAGAGATCTCCCTCTGGTCTCATGTCTACCTATGGAATGATTTCGGGGCTTATTCACCATCTGTTGCTCACTCATATTCTTCTTCTCAGCCTTGACATTCTCAAGAGTGGGCTCTTCTACACTAGGCTCTATGGCCTTTACAAATTTCACTTCTTTCGTGGCTTTGACTGATGAGCTACTTCCTCCGGTGTATCCTAACCCGGACTTGTCTGAAGAGGGTTTTTGAGATGAGATAACATCATCTAGCTTCTGGGAGGAGACTCTTTCTATCTTGGCATGAGCTTGCACTACCTCTTGCTCAAGAAACCTAACCTTCATATAGGCTTCAGACAACTCGCCATTTAGTGTCTCAATCTCACACTTAGCCTCTTTATATCTTACCAAGAGACTTCTATAATCTTCCTCAGCTTTCTTCATTTTTCTTATAGCCGCCTTGGCTACTCTGGTATACTCTCCTGACTTCTCAAGTAATAGGGAGTAATTTTCTTGAAGATTAGCTGTATTCTCTTCTTCTTCTTCAACATCTGATTCTTCCACATTCCCAATAGACTCTGAATCAGAATGCTCACCGAGCTCCTTCACAAGTGCACCCAAATTATCCGATGACTCCACATGAGCAATGGTCATGAATGCGGAGTAATTTCCCTCTCCGTCACAACTTTCTTCCGAGTCAGAATCAGAGGAGTCTGAATCACTGAGTGTCGTGGCATACGCTTTGCCTTTTCCCCTCAGAAAATTTGGACACTCCTTCTTTAGATGTCCATGGCCATTGCACTCATAGCATATAATTTCTGAAGAAGGTTGAAACTCCCTCCCTTCTTTCTTTGTAAACTCTTTCCTGTCACCTCTTGAAGATGAAAATTTTCCTCTGTTGAATGGTTTCCCACTGTTCTTCATCTTCAGGAATTTTCGGAAGTTTTTCGCAAGAAATGCTACCTCCTTCTCCACCCCATCTTCTTCGGAGGAATCACCCATCCTTTCGGTGATGGTTTTAAGAGCAAGTGATTTACTCATCTTATGGGAAGGCAGTCCCATCTGATATGTTTGGAGAGACCCAACTAATTCTTGAATCTTAATCTCATCCAAATCCTTACTCTCCTCTATGGCTGTAACCTTTGCTCTAAAACTCTCAGGCAAGGACCTCAATACTTTTCTCACCACCTTAGCATCTTCAATCTTCTCCCCAAGATTGAGTTTAGCAATAACAATTTCATTGAGCTTCCCATAGAATGAATCAAATGGTTCATCATCACCCATCTTGAGCTCTTCAAATTTGGTGGTAAGCATCTGGAGCTTTGTGTCCTTAACTTTCTTTGTACCCTCATAAGTGGTCTCCAAAATCTCCCAAGCTTCCTTAGCAACTGTCATATGAGAGATCCTGTGGAATTCATCAGGTGACACAGCACAAAATATAGCGTTTAAAGCTTTGCTATTCGCATTAGCTGCTGCGAGAGCTGCCTTATCCCAGTTTGCCTTAGGAGCTTCCGGCTTAGTCCAGCCAAGCTCTACCGCATCCCAAACGGTATCTTCTATAGAGCATAAAAATGCTCTCATTCTAACTTTCCAGAATGCGTAATTGTTCCCATCAAAAAATGGTGGAACATTGAGCGATTGAGACCGGTCCATCTCAAATAGGGTCAAGGATCACACTAAGGTATTTAAACCAAGCAAGTGTACCCGCTCTGATACCAATTGAAAGCTCGAAAACGTGTTGAAAAAACACAAGAGCTGTTTAGACCCCCGATTAAAATTACGGCTCGATAGATTTTACACAACTTTAATATAAAGTGCGGAATAGTGTAAAAGCGAGCGGATGAACAATATAGCTACTCTAATCCATAAACTAAACAACACAGCAGTATAATGGAATATAAAAGAGTGGGGAAGAGAGATGCAAACACAGAAAACACCAAGACGTGTTTTCGAAGAGGAAACCGAAGAACTCGGCGAAAAACCTCTCCGCCACCCTCCAAGCGGAAATCGATCCACTAGACAATCAGTTGGGATACATGAGTAAGCAAGAGACCCTCCAAGCCTAATCTACCCGATGTACCTAAGCTCTCCAAGCTCCTACTCCAACAAGGCTTCTCGGAACCGTGTCTTGTCTTAGTTATCCGGATCCCGCAACAAGCTCCATGTTGCATCTGCCATTCCAGGCTTCTTCCAATGCTTCCCAGCAGCACCAAAATGTCACACAACACTCTCAAAAGGTGTGGTAAGTGTTTGGGCTATCAACCTCTCAATGGTGTGGAAAATGGAGAGGGAAGGGTTGAGGAGATACCACAAGCAAGCAAGTGTATAGAGAAAGGTGGGGATGACAATCTCTAATTGCAAATGTGTTTGGCTAGGGTTTTCTCTCTGAAGCATTCCTCAACATTTGTGGGTAATGGGGGTTTATATAGGATAGGTGCAAAATGTGTGAGTCAGTCAGTACAGGCTGGCAGAACAGCATGTCTCGCGGGTGTCTCGCGGGAAGGCCTTACCCGCGAGATACTCGCGAGAGACAGCTGTCTCCATCTGTAATGACTCTTCGCATTCCAGCATGTGCAGGGCACATGCTTCACTTCGCGGGAAGCTTAGTCGCGAGACACCCGCGAGATTCCATCAGCTTCCAAATTGCTTGAGTCTTCACACACTCTCTATCACACACCCCTTACAACAATTCCCACAACAAATACAGGGTATAAACGATTGATGGAAATTACAATCAAATTTGGCACGGAATAAAAGCCAACAAAACACATAGTTGTAAATCACAACTTTACAACTGGCTTTGACCAGTATGTGCAATGTGCGCACTACCTTCACGATCTTGTCTCTTCTCTAAGTTAAGAAAATGGTCAACGTATTGGGATACCCTAGATTCTGTTTGCTGTCAACTTGGTTCAGCCATCATCAACTGTTGTTTTCACTCCTGCTCAAGCTCTTCCCATAGACGGCGCCAATTGTAGGGTCGGTTTTTGTAGCCCAAGCCCAAAAGGTTTGAGTTATGAGCCCAATGAACCCAAAACAATGAATTTGTAGAGAGTGGATGAAAGAGCTAGGCTGATTGTGGATTAAACAATAGTCAACTATGATGTTAAGAGATGTATTAACGTGGAAATATACTTGAAAAACTCATCAAACAGATGTTCGAAGAGGTGTATTATTGAATAAAGGGTTATTACAATTCTTAGTACTATAGTAAAGTTACTCTCTTCTGCTTCTTCCTTTTTCTTCAATCCCTTTTATCAGAGGCCTTTTCTCTCTTTATATAGCACCCTCTCCCATCATCTTCATCGTCCACTTGTTCTTCATCTAAGCATCCACTTGAGTACATGTCACGTCAAGTCTCCTTTTTAGCCCTTTGTGAGTGGTAGCAACTGAGATTGTACTGTTCAGGGGTCTTCTCCACATTAATGCGGCCAGAAAAGTAGCTGCAGTGCATTTAATGTGGTGGTTGCATCTTGTCTTCTAGATATTTCTCTGTTCCCATTTTCTCCATACGTACCTGAAGTTTATCCTTATCATTAAAATCCTTAGAAGGATTGCTTGAACCTTTCAGGTGTCTGCTTGATCAAGACTCTTTGCATCCGAGGAGAATGACCTCTTCGGACCACTGGTAATCTCTTCGGACTATACTCCTCATTCATTTCCAGGTATACTTCTTCCACATGGACTCCTTCTCAAACATTTTCCTCTCTTCAGACACACAGTAATCCTTAAATAGGGTCCTAGGTCCAATACATAAGGTTGGGCTTTCACCCCCCACATGAACCAATAACAACTAATCACCAATGATTTGTTGTGAAAATATTGTGAACGTAGCACCTCTCTGAAAAAAGTAATTTTTGAAATAGTAATTTTTCAAAGGCAACTTGAAATCCTAGGGAATATTCTAGAAAATTGAAGAAAAACAATCCAAGAGTTTTGAAAAACATTTTTCAAAAATGGAAAATTCCATGTGTTTTGGAAAATCATTTTCAAGAGTAGTACTATTTCAGATCTCATTTTGAAAAACTATATTCAAGGGAAAATATTATGATTGTTTAAAACACAAAATTTCGGTGAAAACCCATGATTCCTTGGAAAGCAATTTTTAGATGTGAATTCTCTGGTTTCATCAAAAAGAAAAATTTTAGATATGCAAAGGTTGTTTGAAAAACAATTTTCCATGGGCTTTAAGAAATGTGATTTTGAAAAACACATGCACACACATTCCGTGGTTTTTCATTTTTGAGCGAAGTATTTTCAAGGAAATGAAATCCCATGAATTTAGGAAACATCTTTCAAGAGGGAATACTAGCACTACCGGCCGGTTTCTTGTAAAACATCTTTCATGAGAAAATCTCATGGGTTTTCTTAGAAAATATTTTTTTAATTGGAAATTTCATGTTTTCGTAAGGAAGCATTTTCAATGGTGAGAAATCTCATGATTTTGGTGAGATATTTTCAAGGAATGTAAAATATCATGTTCTTTGAAAACTACTTTAGAAATACGATTTTAGAATACACATGGATCATTTGGAAAACAACTTATAAAATAAATTGCAAACGACTTTGAACAATATTTTTGGAAAATATTAAGAAAATTCAAGTTGAAAACTACTTGTAAAATTCATTTGTGAAAATGACTTTAAATCAAGCCATTTTGATGTTTGATAGTTGGTATTTATAATACTATCTTCAAAATTAGCATGCAAATACAGACATCTTACCCTAATACATGAGAAATATCATAAGGAAAGTAAAAACAACTTAAGTAATCATAGACGCAAGATAAAACTCCTCACCAATTCATTCATTTGTACGATTTATCTCGGACCCGTTAATTTCTATTGATGCCAACGCATAATCTCAAATATACTAAAACAATACGTGCATAGATTCATAAACAAAGCAACTAAGCATACACTTGAATCAAATAGATTGTTCTAAATTCATCTATAATAACTTAATCTTGTTATTCAATATTGAAGAATGATAGGATTTATTATAAAAATCAGTATAGTCATGTGAGGTAGATAATTAGTATGTTAATCATGGCATTAAATAATGGATCTAAACAAAGCATGTTAATGATCTAATTACACTCATCCAAACATGTTAATCACGTCACATCAATCAAACAATTAGAATGTTACTTCTTTAACAAAGAAAGTGTTAGAACTAGTAAAACAAGAAGGGATTAATTAATAAGGAACTTACTTAAGAAAAATTAAGACATTAAATAGAGGGGTAAAACAATCTGGCTCAGCTTCATCATAAGCCAAGCACACATACATAAGCTTAATTAGAATTCTATATTGTGTTATTTATTTTAGTGCCTTAAACTCGGGAATAAGGGATATGTGAATGAAGTGGAAATTTTTTTGACATTTGTCTTGACTCAAGCATGTTCAGTATGCTTTTGCTACGTATCAGACACTTAATATGCCAGTATTTTTTATATTCTTTAAATAAAAATAAATAAAAATAAAAAGAGCTTACATATATACCATCTTGCTCAAGAGACTTGGATAGTTGGATAGGAGCATCTAAAACAGGGATTTCTTCACTTATTCAGGTTGGAACCTGTGCTTCAATATCTCATTCATGCTTACTCTTCGTTTGAGAGTTCATAAAAGAATGGACAATGTTACCCTTCTCTCCATTTGTTGTATCACATATTGTACCCTGAATGCGTACGGTGTAGTATAGATGATTTCAAATTACTTGGTAATAATAATTTCAATACCATGGGTTTCCTACTGCGCTCAATCCCACAAAGGAATCCTTCAGAGCTTGGACTTGATTGTATTGCTTGCATGTGGAAGTAGGTAGGTACGTAGTGTTTTCACAGCATGGGCTCTTCTCCTCCTACTCAATCAAGCAGCATTGCGTTTCCTAAATCTGCCCATATGGTTTTTTGCATGCAACGCAGCTCCAATATTTTAACAGCTACCAAGGGCGTAGCCAGGAATAAATACATGGGGGGGCCGGGTTGTAACATAAATATACTAAATATAATTCTTAAGTCTATTGGATACAAAATTATCAACTTTCATATATCATCATATACTTGAACATGTTGGGAATTCAACCGAAATTCTAAACCTGTGAGAAACAAAAAAATAGAGAAAACAAAACGCCAAAAGAAAAACAATCACACGCACAAGACAGTATTTACGTGGTTCGGCAATTTGCCTACGTCCACGGAGTTGCAGGGATTTCACTATCATCAAAGAAAATTACAATGTGCGGCTACAATATTTTTCTTTCTAAAAAACAATAACAAGACAAAACCCTAATCACAAAAAAAAAGGCTTTTATATCCTACGCACAGGATTCACAATGAGCTACAAAACGGGCCAAAAAAATTTTGTCTGCCCAAGCCTCCGCTCCATGGACTAAGCCTCAATAAATCTCCCATTAAAAACCATGCAACATTATTCAAGTCAGGTCGGGTCATCAACCAGATCAAATCATGCCTGACAACGATTTTTCATGGAATAAAATTCATCCATTATCATCTCTATAGTGAAATTCCCTACAATTTCCTTCTCTATATACACTATCGTATTATCTGCCAAAAACTCATCCTCCATTCTATTGCGAAGTCTTGTTTTTAACAACTTCATAGCTAAAAAAGCTCGTTCTGTAGTTGCTGTAGAAACTGGAAGGGTTAACACAAGATGAATAAGTCTATCAATCAAAAAATAGATATTAGACTTTCCTGAAATTTTTAATCCCCTACATAGCTCGGAAATTGTACTCATATTCTGAAAATCTGGATGTTTTATCACATCAAGCTCATAATGTTGCAATTGAGACTCCAAAAGTTCTTGTTCATATTCAGTAAAATCTTGAGGATAATATTTCTTAACTAAATTGCATATATGAACAATTTTGAATAATCTAAAAGCATCCTTGGGATTTAAAGCTGAACTAAGAATGACAAGTTCCGTTGTTAGCTCACGAAATCTACTTTTCAATTCTTGCAATTGAAAGTCTACTGCAACTGTAAATATGCAAATTCTAAAATGATGTTCCATTGTTAAATCTTCATCTTGACGATGATATCTACCTCGACCTTTAGTGTAACGAGCATTCATATCAGGAATATCAATTTCATGTTGCTCACAAAATGCTATAACACTAGCAAGTAAAGGCTCCCATCCATCATCTCTCAACTTTTGAATAAGTGATTTTGTAGTTGAAACTAAATGCATGGCATTTAAAAGGTCTTGAAAACGTTGTTGCAAAACTTGACAAAGAACATTAGTAATTCCCATTATCTCTTTCATCAAATGCAAGATTAAAATAAATTCAAATGATGTTAATACCTGATAAGCTCCCTCGGCATCACCGCGTTGTTTATAGTTAGCCCCTTCTTGAGAGATAGTGTTGATAACTTTGCAAGTAGCATCAAACATGTTAATCAAACTACAAATAGATTGAAAATGAGATCCCCACCTAGTATCTCCAGCTCGTTGCAAAGTACCAATCTGGTTTGCACCTCTTCCAGTCTCAATTTCATTAGAAGCAATTATATTCTCAACTTGTTCTGCTTGAGCATGTTGTAATTCATCATTACGCTTACTAAAAGCAACAACAATATTGATAATATTAACCAAATGATCAAAGAACTGATGAACATCTTTTACTTCTCTAGATGCTGTAACTAGAGCTAATTGCAACCTATGAGCCATACAATGTACGTAATAAGCATATGGGCACTCTTTAAGAAAAAGAGCTTGTAATCCATTCCATTCACCACGCATGTTACTAGCCCTATCATATCCTTGACCTCGAATATTTTCAATGTGGAGGTTGTAATGAGAAATGACAACACATATCTCATTCTTTAAAGTCAATGCAGTAGTGTCTCTAACATGCACAACATAAAAGAAACGCTCTTTAATGAAACATTCTTTATCAACAAACCTCAAAATGATGACCATTTGCTCTCTATTCGACTCATTCCGAGCTTCATCAACAAGAACGCAAAATTTTGCATCCCTAATTTCTTCACGAATAGCATTTCGCACATTACTAGCAAGAATATGCAAAATCTCCTTTTGAATTATGGGTGATGTATATTTGGCATTTCCTTGTGCATTTTCCAAGACAACACTAGCTACTTTGTCATTGAAAGTTGATGTGAATTTTATCAATTCAATAAAATTACCTCTATTTTTTGAATCAAGGCTTTCATCATGACCTCTAAAAGCACAAGCTTGGAATGCTAGCCATCGAGCACACTCTATTGAGGTTTTGAGCCGCAACCGATTATTCTCTAATTTGCATATGCAAAAAGAAGTTATCTAAAATTAAAATGGATAAAATTCTATTTAAAATAGAATATGTAACAAGAAAGATTAAGTGAATTAGTGATATTACCAATTGAAAATGAAATCTTAACGGAAGTTAAACACAAAAGCATAATTAGTACTAATCTTGCATCTCAAAAAGCAAGAAAAATAAATTTTTAATTGAAAAAAATATCAAAACATAAAATATTATTCAATCAATATTTAAAATAAGAGAAGTCCCCACTAAAAATTGTTTCATTATACTCCAAAATGTGTTGAGCTAGTCCTAGACTGGGCCCTGTTATTGCGGACTACGAATTCAAAATGTCTAAAATGAAGCTCTTTGAATTTGAATTGAGGTGTTTGATAGAAACAAAACCATGAGAAAATTACAAAATTTTAAAATATATATTTTATATATTAAATACTTTATGCATATGAAACATTCTCATAGTAATGTGGCCATATTATATATGGAAACACATTTAACATATTTCATGATTTTGGCACGATCATCATGGTAATAGTACCAAAAAAAAATTAATTTAGTTGACGCTAAATTTGTAAAAAACACAATCATCAAATTAATGGTTTTGCAAAGAAGTGTTCAACAAGAACCAACATTGGGACTATAGGGATAAAGGCCCAAAATTGTGTATTGGGCCTTGGGCCTCATCCAAGGATGTGGGTATGTCCGAGGAGGGGCAAATAACCGTGAGAGTTTCCAAGTTCAAAGTCTTGTAATGAAGGAACGGATGGAGGGTGATCTGAGGAGTAACTCCTCCTCGGACGTGACGAATACAGTTCAAATCTGTATTCCAAAAGCCTAGGTGACCCTCCAGAAGACTCCCATGATAAGTACGTACATCATACACGTATAAGAACAACAAGAACTCAGAAATATCTAAAGAAAAGCTGCTATTACTGCATTAAATGCACTGCATCTACTTTTTTGGCCGCATTTATGTGGAGAAGACATCTGAACAGTAATGTCTTGGCTACCACAACTCACAGAGAGCCAAAAGGAATGTTTGATGGGACGGGCACTCAAGTGAAGGCTTAGATGATCAACAAGTGTAAGATCAAGATGGTCCAAAGAGTAGCTATATAATGTGAGAGACCTTACATAAAGAGGGAATCGAAAAAAAATAGAAAAGAGACACTGTAGCAACCAGAGCTGCACTTGTAGACAATTCCATTAATATATTCAAAGATTTGCCTACTTGGACAATATATTCACTCAATCTTACACGTTTTGCTCTTGCATGATCGTCTTTCAAACCCATCCTAGCCGTTATTAGATTCTCTAAAACCTAGTTCTTTGACTCACTTTCTGCAAATTTATTTTACTGGCCTCATTAACCCAGAATTTCATACATATTGGGCTTGGGCTATAAACTGTGCCCCTATAGGGACATTGGAAAAAACTAAGATTATGTTTGATAACAGTTTTTGTTTTCTACTTTCAAAAACTTGTTTTTAGGAATATAAAGAAAAAACAATTTTCTTGTATTTTTGAAACCAAAAACACGTTTAGTTAGTTGAAATTAAAAAAAAAAATAGTTTTTTGAATAAAAAAACTAGAAAATACTAAAATATGTTGTTATTAAGATTTGAACTCTAATGCTAACTCATTAAATGTGATAGATTCATTAAATTAAATAATTGTTTTCATTGACTTTTAAAAATTAGAAACTGAAAACATCATTTTGCATGTTTTCGGTTTCCTTCACAAATTGAGTTTTGAGAACAGTTTTTGTTTTCTGTTCATTTTGGGTGTCCAAACAAATTTTTTAGTCTTAAAAATAGAAAATTGTTTTTGAAAACAAAAAATAAAGGGAAAAAATAGTTACCAAACATACCCTAATAATTATTCACAGAAAAAAATGCTCGCCTTAGACCCTAGGATGAGATTAGCCAGCAAAACATAATAGTCAATGAGAATGTTGAAGAAAACATTCAAGTGTGAGATTTTCTGAGATGCAAGAAAAGCTAAAGAACCAAAAGAAAAGCTCGGAGAAGAGAGAGAGTTTTAGAAAGAGAGAATTGAATAATATCTTGCATAAATCATAATGAGTAATACATAGAGTTTATATAGGTACAAAACTAATAATCACGTGGACCTTTGGGTATAACAGATTCCAATCTATACGGGTAACAAACTATGGAATCCTAACAGAATTCTAAACTAATCATAATAGAACTTGGCACCATTGCTCCTGACAGAGTAGTAAAAAAACGGTGTCACTTGGTTCTTATTCTTGTAGTTGTTTTTACTTTTTATCTTTGTTCTTGATGGAGAAACGTTGCCGTTTGAATAAGTGTTGTCACGTGTGGGAGCTTTCTCTTTTCCAGTCTCACGCGTATCATTACTCTGACTAGGTACGGCACCGTTTCTCTTATCTTCAACAAATTTGTTAACCTAGAGTCCAATCCGTACACTTATCATAGATACTTGAAATATAATACTCGATGAGATTGTGTCAACCTAGTTGTCAACAAGATTGTTTCAAAGTCTAGTTTGTACCTCTCATGGATCCTTTTTCTATGTGGCTATATGGCTTTTGTTTGGGGAGCGTGAATGCACCTATTAAGGAGAAATTCGATAGGCCATGTAACAAAATAAATAAAAAAATGTTTTTATTATTGGGCACATTCACACATCTCTTAAAGATGAATTTATTGGGCTCCACTGCATTGGTAAGCAAAAAAAAAAAAAAAAAACAAATAAATCACTTCTTTAATTGACTCATGTTCTACTCTCTAATAAAATTATAATAAAAAACTCAAAGTTAACCACGACCTCTAAATATTTGTTAGCTGGATCCATAAAGAAGTACTACTTCTTTAAGTAAATGTTGTTTGAGTCCCCAAATAACTAAATGTTGTGCAACTCTAAAAAAAAAGTTGATCAATGATAATAAAAAATTCAACATTATTAACCAAAGCATTAAAACACCCATTTACCGAACCCTTATAATTGTTAATAGGTTTTGATTAGTGTAGGATAAAAGTTATGTCAATAGTAATCCATGTGAAAGTGATATCCTTTTTTTTTTTAATTTTGAAATTTATTGTATATATAGCATTGTTGTATTTAAATATGAGAAAAAAATTTCACACTTTTTCTTAATAATAATTGGCATCATTTCCACGTGTTATTACTATTGACATCACTTTTATCTTACACTAATTACAACCTATCCCAATTTTTTTTTTTTTTGGGGTAATCAACCTATCCCAAATTTAAAAGTAGATATAAATTGTAAATTTTATTTTGTAGTTAGATTCAATCATTTACTTAATATTTGGTGCCTATTTCCACATGACTCAGGTTTATCTTTTCATTTTTCAACACAAAGATAAAATAAAATAAAAGCAAGATAAGGATCAAATCTTGACATTTATTGTTCCACTTCTAGAATTGATTATCTTTAATTTGTTGCACAAATATTCACGGTCGAAGGTCACTGGATTCTTTTTGAAAATTTGATTTTATTTATTTAATAAATTTTATAACAAGTATGTAAAGGATATTCGAATTCTAGTTTTACTCATAAAAGAAACCCAGCAATACTACTAAAGTACATGACTATTGGCAAAATTGGAATTATAGATGTATATAGTTTTTTTCATAAATAATTCAATTATTATAACAAGGAAACGAGGATTTGAAACTTAATTCATCTCATAAAGGTTATCAAATAATGTCCTGGCTACATGACTCTTTCTTCGAAGAAAAAAGAAAACTAAGCTAGATGATTCTTGGAATTGATGTATCTATACTACATCAATGAAATAACAATATTTATCTTCATAAATAATAATATAAAGTTTGAAGGTGAGAAATTGAATTTCATCTAGACAACAATGGCAAAAGTAAATCCATCTCCTCCCTTTATATTTCAGTGACATTGTTTGGTCTATCCTTGCGAAGAATCAATGTTTAAATCCATCTCTCCCATTTATTTTTTGAAACAATCTCTCCCATTTATTATAACAACTAAAACAAAGGGGAAAAAAAAGTCAAGTAGAATAACAATCCCAAGACTGCCAATATTCTGCTTCTACAAAATATACACATAAAGCATTCCCATCAACTTAGCTAAAACAACATTTAGTTAAATAATAATAATAATAACCTAAACTCACTCAAAACTTCCAAGGATCAGACTCAATATTTTGTACAAAAATACATAACAATGAATAGTGTTCTTAATACACTTATTGAGCTCTGTTCACTCAGACATCAAATAAAATTCTTATTTTATTCACATGTAACACTCTCTCTCTCTCTCTCTCTCTCTCTCTCTCTCTCTCTCAAGAACCAATCCACATATAAATTGGACACATGGTGGTATGTTGGTGGGAAAATTACAACCTGTTACGGGTGTATATTTCCTCCCCCTCACAGTTGGTGGGTCCCACCAGCTGTGAGAGGGAGGAAATATACACCCATAACATGGTGTACTTCCTCTTAGTGGTGATGCAAGATGCTTCGATCTAGTTCTTAGATAGGTGTAGGAGTACAGTAAGTATGAATGTTGTATAGGTATGTGTGCAATACAAGTAATATATAAGTGATGGACAAGCTGCAGTGGACCTATAGTCCAAGGGGCTTGTGTACTAACATTTATGACCCACATGAAGCCACTACTTTTACTCCTCCCCTTACAACTCACCAAAGACCTCAATTATTTACACAATTTTTCCCATAACTCACCATGTGGTGAGTTGAGAGTAGTGGTGGTGTGGACTAATTACATGGAGCCACTGCTATTTATCCACCACTCATAACTTGCCATATGGCAAGTTATAACAAAAATTATGTAAATAGTTGTCATTCTAACATTGTTCAATGTGAAACAGGAAGTGGGAAGATGCTTAATTGCCTTTCATATATAGTACAAGTTTGGTGCCCTATTTGAAAAACAATAGTAAAATATACAATACAAAGAATAAGACCATGTGTTGACCTGGAGAATGTATTTAATATCAAATAATACCATATCAACGGTATCAAAATTCAATGTGAGATATTTCAGTAAAAAATAACTATCCCACTAATAAATAAAAGACGTGTTAGTGGGTAGTTATTTTTATACACATATCTCTTATTTATTGGATTTTGATACAAATGACGTGGTATCATTTGATACAAAATACTTTTTTATTGACATGGCTTTAATTCTCAAGATCAAAGACTTTTTTTTTCTTTTTTTTTTTGGAGGAAGTTTAGTTAGATTAGAAGTTAACACATAGGGGAGGGGAAGTTCTCAAGATCGACTTAGTGTGCTTGGAGTGGAGTGCAATATTTTGTCTTGTCTCCAAAGGTAATTAATTATAGGAATCCAAGTCCAAGTTGGATTATGAGTTGTTCATTAATAATTTAGCCGACTCTTGCCTAGTATGTATATGTATACTATGTACAGCAATGGAGAATGGTACAATTGTATTGAGAGAAAGGGTAAGCCGCATATTTTTTGAATGAGAGAGTAAAGGGTGTTTTTGGGCTTAGATTTTGTGAGAATAAAATAATATTGTGCTACTATTAATCTCCTTTGTTTATAGTAGAACTTTTTTTGCCGCCACCTACGGATATAGGCATATTGTCGAACCACGAAAATTTATTGTGTTTTCTTCTTCTTTTTTAATGTTGGGTTTAGTGGGTGTAATTCTCACAACACCATGCGACAAGCAGAAAGCAAACAATGAGACCGTCACTCCCCATTATGAGAGGCGACAGTTACATAACGAGGATCATTAACATTATGGGAAGTGGGAACAGTATTACCACCATTTATATATGGCCCATTACAACTCCAGCAAATACCAATTATAAAAATAAAAAAATAAAAATTTATATATATGCCTCTGCAAGCAAATCTATGTAAAGAAGAATCATGACCAAGCACATTATTTTATATATGTAATTTTATAATTCGATATAATGTGTGATGGATTTCGATCTTGAATAAGAGTCCGTTTTGATACAATTTATTTTTGCTGAAACTGAAAACTGAAAATATTATAGCAAAATAATTTTTAAATGTGTGAATAGTACCGTGAGACCTATTTTTAATTTTTTTTTTTTCTGAATAAAGTGGTTGTGGATTCCATGAACAGTGTGTGAACAGTACTACTACAGTGCATGAACAGTGCTGCGCCTGCTATAGTGCATGAACAATGATAATTGTCCCCTAAAGCAAAACGCGTGGAAAAAAAAAAATGCAAAATGCAAACGCAAGATAATCTGAATCCAAACACTCACTAAGTCTTAGAAATATATGTAAAAAAAAATTAAAAAAATAAAAAGAAAAAAAGAAAGTCAATTGAAGTACAGTAAAACTCTTGGCATATAGAATATTAGGATGTGTTTGGATACCGCTTATTTGCTGAAAACTGAAAACTTATTACTGAAAATACTGTAGCAAAATAATTTTTTAAGATGTGAATAGTGCTGTAGGACCCAAATTTATTTAGAAATCTGTGTTTTGCTCTATTTGGTGGTATGTGAACAGTATACTCATAGAACCCACTAAAACAACGCAAAACGCACGAATTGAGCATAACGCCCAATCCAAACGCACGCTTTGTCTATTACTTTGATTTACTACTCCTAGGCCAGTCCCCCTTATCACATTGGTGCCATTCCGAATCATTATTTTTGACAAGTGTTCATCAAAAAATATTAGTGGGAAGTGGAACTCCACTTGCTTGACTTGAAGGTGGAGTTGTATATATCGAAAACAACATTAGAAGACAATGCAATTTGAAGAGGAAAAATTATGCATGACAGAGCTATCTGGACAGAGGTGACACGAACAGACGTGGCATGTACAGACTAAACGGCTACGTGGCATCTAGCCCATTATTATGTGGTCTCCAAGGAACCTTAAATGGAAAATACTTGCGACACACGATTAGCCCTGGTTTGTAGAGTTCTAACATGAGTAGAATTCTAGAATATACACGAATTAATGAGTATCTAACCCATAAGGAAAAGACTTGTTCCGCAAACAAAGGGCCCTACGCTATTATAAAAACCCAAAGACCCTCAAGAAAAAGGTACGCACAATTTCTATAAAGCTCATACTCTCTAACATTGTTGGAGCTCTCTTCTGACTTAACATTCGGAGGGTCTTTGGTCAGTACCACAATGGTACTCTCTGTAAGATCTTCTTCTTTTTCTATGTTGGGCAGGTCTGGTATCGAGTGTGTTGGAACCGTGCGGCTCACTGGTGATTTTTTTGACATCATCAGTTGGCGCCGTCTGTGGGAAATACGAGTAATCAGTCATTGCTTTATCCCCGAGACAAAAGGTCGTATGGTCCAAACTCGATCGATGGCATCAGCCAACCAAGAAACTGGAAATCCCCCCACTGTTGTAGAAGGGCAACTGCAGACACTCTCGGCTGCGATCAAGCGACTTACTCAACAAAATAAAGCCCTTATGCTACAAAACCAAGCGTTGAAAGTGCAAATTAAGCAGCCGCAAGAACATCAAGTCTTATCGCATGATCAATGTAGAAGTTGTCATAATCACCATCCACCCCTTCGAAATATTACAGAAGGGAAGAGCAAATAGAAGAGAAGTAAGACTAACGACTACAATACTGTAGGATGACGAACGATTGGCCAAAGAGAAGGCAAGAGGCCTAGACACTCTAACAGCCGACCCGTTCGCTCCACCTCATTAAACGCTCCTATCAACCATATACTTACACTTATCAAAGACGACCCCATGTTGGAATGGCCGAGGAGGATGAATGGGGATCCAAGCAAGCGATCAAAGCACCAAATATTGAAATTACCACCATGAACATAGACATGACACGAAGGAGTGTTATGATCTGAAACAACAAATAGAGATCCTTGTAGGCCAAGGGAAGTTGCAGCGAACTGGAGCAACCCAACAAGACGGAAGACCAATTCTCCACGAAAAAGCGCCCTTTGGACGACAACTGTAACACCCCGACCCAATTTTATAGTTAACCTATGTTTAAGTGGTTAATTACTATTTTAATCCACTTTCTTTTTATAATTAATATAACTGTATTTAATTAGCATATTATTTTATAATATCTTTGAATAAGAATTGTAGAGATTATAAATAATTGAATGCTTAATTTTATTATATATATATATATACTTAGTATAAGTATGTACAAAATTTTATTAAGTGGTTGAGTTATGATATATATATATGGTTGTAGGTGTTTTAGTGAAGCATGATGCATGGGATAGTGTAGTGGAAATTCCACCCACCCATGCAACCAATGGAAATTCAACACATTAAGCCAAAGTTTCATGCATGTTGTTAACTCCATAGACCAAGACTTGGTGTCCATGCAATCACCAAGTTCCACCTCATTTTTTTTCCTTGACTTTTCAATGTAAATAGAACATGCAAGAAACTCACTTCCTCTCATTTCCCACGGGTACACACACATAAAAATCAGAAAGGTGTAGGTGTGAATGCAAGAAAAGTTGGAAAAATAGTGGGCTTTGATTTTTCTTTCCTAGCATCATACGTATCCCACCCCCAAAAGTCAATTTGCCTTATCTTTCTTTGGCTGCCCTAGATGTCCAGCAGCTCCTTTTTCTTCTTTCTCTACTCCTTCTTCTTTATTCTTGTTTCTTTCTTCTTTCCCTAGCCCACGGCAACACCATCTCACCAATAGCTCTCTCTTTCTCACCAAAAATTCTAGTTTTTCTAAGAAGAAAATTAAGAGTTTAAACACTAAGGTTTCATCTTCAAAGTGTGTGGGTAAGTAAGTTAAAACTCATCTGATTTTGTGTACTTGGATAGTATGATTGTTTGTTTATTTTCATTCTTTATCCTCTGTTCTGTTTTGTGAGACTGAACTTGTGATTCTGTTTTTGTAAGTTTAAAAAGTGATGGTGTTATGAGCTATTGGATGCTTATTAGGGTTTTTAAATATGTATGGTATAGGTATAAAAATACCCAAATGAAATTAAGACCTATTGCTATTTGTTGATGATTTTAGAAAGAACATGCACTGAAGCTGTCCCTGTGACAGATTTGATGTTTGCCAAAATAAAATTCTGTATTAAATTGTATATAGTGAATTTGGATGCTAGGGCTATTTTCTATGAAAGCTAAGACATATACGGTTGTTATGGAATTGGTCTCACAGTATTTGGATGAGTAGAAAAATAATGGTTTAATTTTTAAGTTGCAAGAAATTTTGCCAGGACAGATTTGAGTATTCTGTCTTCCGTGATTTTTAGTAAATCATGGGTTTATGGTTTGATTCCGAAATTTTTATGGTACATACTGGACATATAGAGGAGTGGTTCTGTAAAATTTCGTGACAATTTGATGTGTGTGGACAGCCCATTTGTATTTTACAAATGGGGCATATGTTGCTGGAATAGAACAGTGAACAATAAGGGACATGCTTAACTATGAGGATTTAATTCTATAGCTAGGGTGAACGTTTTGAGTTATAATTTAATATGCTTATCTCTTGGTATGTCTCGATCATAGATTAATTTTGTGTAACTTGTTTTGAGGTTTAGTACTTAAATGAAGGGTTCTAAACTATGTGACGGCTGTATTTATGAAGCTGTTTTGTCCGACGTGTTGTATGTTACCATAGGAATGTATATAGCTACATGACCATGCTTAAAGGATTCTATGTTATGCATGCATTATTGCCCTAATCTCAAATCATCTTTTAAAATGAAGTTGGTTTTTTAAAGATATGCTATTAATGTGAAAATGTTGGTTTCTCTATGGTTGGTGCATAATGATGTTTGATGAATGTATTTTTGTTTGTGGGAACCTCTTTTTGAGGTGGGATTAGGATTTCTTTGATTATTAAGAGATAGGCTTTGAGATGAATGTGTAAGATTATGTTAAAGAGTAATTGATAGTAATAAGCTTTGATTTCGGTTTAGGTGTTACCAGCCGCCAGGTCTAAGCTCCTTCGACTTTAGGCTCTCGGTTCCTCTGCTATCAGGTAAGGGATAAGTTATATGGGCATTTGGTAAGTCATGAGGTTATTTTAAAGTATGTTATGCATTAAAATGTTTTTGATTAGAGATATGGCATGTAAGCATTATCAGACAAAGATATGTTCGTGGGCTTCCGAAACCCTATGTATATGATTTAAGCATATTAATGCTATTACTAATTCCATGAACATGATGCTTAAAGAAAAGAATGTAAATGCTATTATAATGAAATATTATGCAAAATAAGAAATGTCAGTATGAAATGTTTTCGGGTTATGTCCTCTGGTGATCTGAACTCTGCTAGTAGGGGTTAATTACTAGCTTTCCATGGAAAACGTTATCTGATTGGCCATTATAAGTGGGACTGGCTCTGCTGTACCCGCCCCTTGTTGGTTACGGCCAACTTGTGGGGGAAGCCAACCTACCCCCATGGTTGGAAGATATGTATTATGATGTGAATCCCGGGAATACCTGGCATTGTGGGGAATGCTGGATGCCTAGCACTGTGGTGCTAGAAGCCTCCCAAATAAGTACAGACTTATCAGCTAGGGACTAACCAACAAGTTATTTATGAACAGCTATGTTATGTTATTAATCATGAGAGAATTATTTTATTTAAATGCATTGGGAAAGGTTAAAAGCTCTCATGAAAAGAAGAAGTTTCTGATGAAAAGAAAGCTGTTCATTAAAGATAAAAGTTTCTGAAGTTCTGTTATATTATAAAGATAAAGTTTCTGAAGAAAGTACAAGTTCATGTTAAGAAGTCATCAGATATCTGTTTTTCTTATGAAACGTTAAGTTTTACGATTATGGAAGTTATAATATTTTTACGAGAAGAAGTTTATGAAGGAAAGTTTTATTATCCTATAAGATGCTTCCAGTTTAAGGCAAAGTTACCGATTATTTTATTTAAGTTAAAATGATTATTTTGTAATGAAAATATATATGGTGACTTTGTAAGAAATGAAAGAAATTCAATCTGAAAGGTTTCGATAAAATTATTCTGATAAGGAAAGGGAGAACAACTATTTTCCTACGAAAAGCTTATAAGCTATTATTATAAATAGTATAAAATACTATGCATGAAATGATGTTCTCCTATCCGAACGTTGATAAAATGAAATAAATTGATTTACATGCATCCTTATTGAATTCTCATATATCTTACCTTTACTGAGCTGTGTAGCTCACCCCTTCCACTCTTTCAGTTAGCAGGTTTTTAATTTGGAGCAGAGGGAGCCTTAGTCAAGTTTTGGAAGGAGCTGGTTTTAGTCTATATGTATAGATCCTAAAGTAGTATTTGATGTTTAGTTTTGCAGTATTGTGAATTTTAGGATCTAATGAAAGTTGTACCTTAAGGTATTAAAAGATGTATTATATGAAAGTATGAAATTTGAAAGACTGGTGGATTATGTTATTCTTTGAGTTCAGTATAGATGCTCTGAATGTCAAGTGAAAAATTATACCATTTAAGTAAAGAAACAAGGATTTAAATAAAGAGAGAAGCTTTTGTAAAAGCTTTTGTGAAAGTCTCATTAAAAGTTAAGTTGGTTCTTGTTAATATTAGGTTTAAACCTGATATTAGCATGCCGGTCATGGTCACAAATCCGAGTATCGGGTTTGGGGCGTGACAGTTGTGGTATCAGAGCAAAGGTTATGATTTTGTAGACCCTAAGTGTTGATCTTTTGAGTCAGATACTAAGATTGGGCAGTTAAGGGTAGACAAGTAAGATACGTCTCTTCTGAGATGTTTTTAATTGTTTGATTATTGGCTTAATATTTGATGTCTACTAACATTTTTGGATATTTTTGAATTATGAAAACATGCTTAGTATTGCTATGGTTTTAGCTCTTTTGTTATTAGCATGATGATGCTTGTTACATTGGTGTTTTATGGTCTGTCTTGTTTCATACAAGTCAAAGAAAATCACTTTCATCAATTTTGTTCCATAGAAACTTTTGGAATCACCTTTGTTAGAGTACTATGGAATCATAGTAGGCTAACTTTAGGTTTGATATATTCTATATTTTCTTTGAAGAAAGAAATTGTGGTTGGCTTCTTTATTTGACCAGAAAAATGAAAATGGAGCACAGACGTGTGATGTATTTTCATTAAAAAGTAGATTTGATCACCTAAATGGAAGTCAAATCTTAAAGCCCTTAATAAAATAAAAACTACAGTGCTTCAATCTTTTCTATTATTTGGTGATCTGACTCTTTGTATTATTGTGGCATTCACAAAGGGAAGCATACATGGTAGAATAAGTTTGTTCCACCTTTAGCTAAGGAATTAATTTTTCACTAGAGATTTTGTTTATTACAATTGCTATTAACTTAGTAAATTCAGCACAACAGATAAATTTTGAGGCATTGGAAGGTTTAAGCAGTTGTATGGCACATGATTCTGTTAGAATGAGTGTTTTGGCTTATTCAAGTATGATATACCATAACCATCGTTTGGTACTCTATGATTCAAAATTGATGTCTTGGGGTTATTCAGTTTTTAAATGGACTCAAATTTGTAAAGTTTTTAAATGTCCTTGACAAAGCTATTTTTATAATAACATTTTCTGACATTATTCATAAAGCATTAATTTTTAACTAGTTTACTTTAGATGTGCCTGGTAGACATATACTAAGAAACTGGCCCAGGATCCTAGAAAGTATATATATATTCATAGTATATTTAGAAGAAACAAAAATAAAAAAAAAATTGTGCTTGCTAGCATGCATCTGTTCTTGTATAACAATTGCACATGTCAATTGAGGTATTACATTTATGAGTTTCATGCAGCGTTGAGATGAAGTTTCCCATTACAAATTGAAAAATTGTTTGAATGGTGAAATGAGGGAAAATAAGGTTCCAGATTATTTTGTTTGCTGGTTGCTAGTGCTATCTGAAGATGTGCTTATCTCCTTTGCCTTTCCTTTCTTCTTTATTATTTTAATATGATGCTTTGTAAATGCTACCTGGGAATTTACTATATTAAACATTAAATCAATATTATTGCCATGGACATTGTGCTTCTATGGCCTTATTTGAACACTATTAAGATTGGCTGTGAAATTTGTTTTGCAATTCACTTTAATGCATATTCTGCAAGGTTGAAGCTTCTAGGATCATGTGTCGCCTATGGTCTTATGTTGTTTCAATCCTTGTATGATTTTTCTTTCCTTTTTGTGAACTTTAAGGT
The DNA here is from genome assembly GCA_032727855.1 of Quercus ilex subsp. ballota. Lineage (NCBI taxonomy): Eukaryota > Viridiplantae > Streptophyta > Magnoliopsida > Fagales > Fagaceae > Quercus > Quercus ilex. The sequence continues at coordinate 30,998,334 of CM064910.1, read as the reverse complement.
AGAAAACTCAAGTGAAAAGGAAAATGTTCAAATGAAAAACCTAAACAAACAGAAGTATTAGAAATAAGGGAAGGTTGGCATCTAAAAAGCAACTTGACCTTGCGTATTCTGGAGTTAGTAATCTTCTTGAAGCTAATATGATTCTTTTGGCTCTAAAGAATTTTGGTAGTATGCATGAATTGTGGCCACTCTGATAATCATGTTAACGGTGGCTTTAGGCAGGTTGAAAAATCTGTTTATGAGTGCTCTTGCAGTGCTCTTAGAGTTAGGGTTCAAGACTAACTAGGGTTTTGGTAAGCTATGATTATTATAAAGACTATAAATGTGCCCTCTTTTTATTGTACAAGTGAACTTATGAGATCCCTTAAGTAAACCATAGTGTGGTAGTAATATGTTTATACTTCAATGAGGAGGATACCATTTTGATTTTTGAAATGTAGAACAATGATTATTTTGGTTTTTGAAATGTAAATCAATGATTATAATATTTATTTGGAAATTTTTATCATATTTTTTTTAAGAAAGAAAGAAAATTTTAAGAGTGAGTTATTAAATGTTTTGAGAAGTTGTACATATTATTTTATTGTAGTCAGCCTTCCTAATGTTGGTATGGACTGATTTAGTTGAACACCGCTGGCCACGCGTGATCTGCTAAGTCATTTGCCAACTAACCTTATGTGGGGTGACACAAAATAATTTTTATGCCTATTCCTTGGTCAAGTAATTTGTTAACTGCCGTTGAGCTCGCGTGTGGTTACACAAGTTATTGACAACGTATGATTTTAGTATAATAAAATATCAATTGTGATGATATGATTTGATAAAGTTTATTTTGAGGAAAAAAAAAATGTTGTCAAAGTGAATTTTTATAAGTTTTTGGTTATTGATAATGTATAACGTTATATCTCATTTTCTTTAATAAAGGAGAGGTATATGCTAAATTGATGCTTTCTAAGAAATTCTTTGAGTTTGTGGAATTGATCTTATTTGATTGATTTATTCTATTGTACCTCTTGAAATTTATTGTGTTGCCCAAGTTACTAAAATTTTGACGAGTGAGTGATTTTTAATATCTGCTTGTCACAATTAAGATCTTTTCTTATTAAATCCACTGATTATATTGATATTATAAATTCTGATCAGTGTATGAAAGAATTTCTTAATTGTATTTTTAGATTGAATATATATATTATGTGAAGTACTCTTAGTGCTTGTCTGCATGTGTATATGGTGTTGTATATTTTTAATTGAGTATGAAAATTGTTGAAAACATGTATCACAACTTAAGGAAAATTTTAAGGAGATATAGAGTTGTAATGTATATAGATGACTTGACATGTGATTATACTATGTTTTGTGATTTTCTCAATGTATCATTTCACATTGTTGTAACACAAAAGATATTTACGGTTATAATTTTCGAGGACGAAAATTTTTTTTAAGGAGGGAAGGATGTAACACCCCGACCCAATTTTATAGTTAAACTATGTGTTTAAGTGGTTAATTACTATTTTAATCCACTTTCTTTTTATAATTAATATAACTGTATTTAATTAGCATATTATTTTATAATATCTTTGAATAAGAATTGTAGAGATTATAAATAATTGAATGGCAAATTGTATTATGTATATATATATACTTAGTATAAGTATGTACAAAATTTTATTAAGTGACTACGTTATGATATATATATATGGTTGTAGGTGTTTTAGTGAAGCATGATGCATGGGATAGTGTAGTGGAAATTCCACCCACATGCAACCAATGAGAATTCAACACAAGTAAAGCCAAAGTTTCATGCATGTTGTTAACTCCATAGACCAAGACTTGGTGTCCATGCAATCACCAAGTTCCACCTCATTTTTTTTCCTTGACTTTTCAATGTAAATAGAACATGCAAGAAACTCACTTCCTCTCATTTCCCACGGGTACACACACATAAATCAGAAAGGTGTAGGTGTGAATGCAAGAAAAGTTGGAAAAATAGTGGGCTTTGATTTTTCTTTCCTAGCATCATACGTATCCCACCCCCAAAAGTCAATTTGCCTTATCTTTCTTTGGCTGCCCCAGATGTCCAGCAGCTTCTTTTTCTTCTTTCTCTACTCCTTCTTCTTTATTCTTGTTTCTTTCCCCTTCCCTAGCACACGGCAACACCATCTCACCCATGGCTCTCTCTTTCTCACCAAAAATTCTAGTTTTTCTAAGAAGAAAATTAAGAGTCTAAACACTAAGGTTTCATCTTCAAAGTGTGTAGGTAAGTAAGTTAAAGCTCATCTGATTTTGTGTACTTGGATAGTATGATTGTTTGTTTATTTTCATTCTTTATCCTCTGTTCTGTTTTGTGAGACTGAACTTGTGATTCTGTTTTTGTAAGTTTAAAGAGTGATGGTGTTATGAGCTATTGGATGCTTATTAGGGTTTTTAAATATGTATGGTATAGGTATAAAAATACCCAAATGAAATTAAGACCTATTGCTATTTGTTGATGATTTTAGAAAGAACATGCACTGAAGCTGTCCCTGTGACAGATTTGATGTTTGCCAAAATAAAATTCTGTATTAAATTGTATATAGTGAATTTGGATGCTAGGGCTATTTTCTATGAAAGCTAAGACATATACGGTTGTTATGGAATTGGTCTCACAGTATTTGGATGAGTAGAAAAATAATGGTTTAATTTTTAAGTTGCAAGAAATTTTGCCAGGACAGATTTGAGTATTCTGTCTTCCGTGATTTTTAGTAAATCATGGGTTTATGGTTTGATTCCGAAATTTTTATGGTACATACTGGACATATAGAGGAGTGGTTCTGTAAAATTTCGTGACAATTTGATGTGTGTGGACAGCCCATTTGTATTTTACAAATGGGGCATATGTTGCTGGAATAGAACAGTGAACAATAAGGGACATGCTTAACTATGAGGATTTAATTCTATAGCTAGGGTGAACGTTTTGAGTTATAATTTAATATGCTTATCTCTTGGTATGTCTCGATCATAGATTAATTTTGTGTAACTTGTTTTGAGGTTTAGTACTTAAATGAAGGGTTCTAAACTATGTGACGGCTGTATTTATGAAGCTGTTTTGTCCGACGTGTTGTATGTTACCATAGGAATGTATATAGCTACATGACCATGCTTAAAGGATTCTATGTTATGCATGCATTATTGCCCTAATCTCAAATCATCTTTTAAAATGAAGTTGGTTTTTTAAAGATATGCTATTAATGTGAAAATGTTGGTTTCTCTATGGTTGGTGCATAATGATGTTTGATGAATGTATTTTTGTTTGTGGGAACCTCTTTTTGAGGTGGGATTAGGATTTCTTTGATTATTAAGAGATAGGCTTTGAGATGAATGTGTAAGATTATGTTAAAGAGTAATTGATAGTAATAAGCTTTGATTTCGGTTTAGGTGTTACCAGCCGCCAGGTCTAAGCTCCTTCGACTTTAGGCTCTCGGTTCCTCTGCTATCAGGTAAGGGATAAGTTATATGGGCATTTGGTAAGTCATGAGGTTATTTTAAAGTATGTTATGCATTAAAATGTTTTTGATTAGAGATATGGCATGTAAGCATTATCAGACAAAGATATGTTCGTGGGCTTCCGAAACCCTATGTATATGATTTAAGCATATTAATGCTATTACTAATTCCATGAACATGATGCTTAAAGAAAAGAATGTAAATGCTATTATAATGAAATATTATGCAAAATAAGAAATGTCAGTATGAAATGTTTTCGGGTTATGTCCTCTGGTGATCTGAACTCTGCTAGTAGGGGTTAATTACTAGCTTTCCATGGAAAACGTTATCTGATTGGCCATTATAAGTGGGACTGGCTCTGCTGTACCCGCCCCTTGTTGGTTACGGCCAACTTGTGGGGGAAGCCAACCTACCCCCATGGTTGGAAGATATGTATTATGATGTGAATCCCGGGAATACCTGGCATTGTGGGGAATGCTGGATGCCTAGCACTGTGGTGCTAGAAGCCTCCCAAATAAGTACAGACTTATCAGCTAGGGACTAACCAACAAGTTATTTATGAACAGCTATGTTATGTTATTAATCATGAGAGAATTATTTTATTTAAATGCATTGGGAAAGGTTAAAAGCTCTCATGAAAAGAAGAAGTTTCTGATGAAAAGAAAGCTGTTCATTAAAGATAAAAGTTTCTGAAGTTCTGTTATATTATAAAGATAAAGTTTCTGAAGAAAGTACAAGTTCATGTTAAGAAGTCATCAGATATCTGTTTTTCTTATGAAACGTTAAGTTTTACGATTATGGAAGTTATAATATTTTTACGAGAAGAAGTTTATGAAGGAAAGTTTTATTATCCTATAAGATGCTTCCAGTTTAAGGCAAAGTTACCGATTATTTTATTTAAGTTAAAATGATTATTTTGTAATGAAAATATATATGGTGACTTTGTAAGAAATGAAAGAAATTCAATCTGAAAGGTTTCGATAAAATTATTCTGATAAGGAAAGGGAGAACAACTATTTTCCTACGAAAAGCTTATAAGCTATTATTATAAATAGTATAAAATACTATGCATGAAATGATGTTCTCCTATCCGAACGTTGATAAAATGAAATAAATTGATTTACATGCATCCTTATTGAATTCTCATATATCTTACCTTTACTGAGCTGTGTAGCTCACCCCTTCCACTCTTTCAGTTAGCAGGTTTTTAATTTGGAGCAGAGGGAGCCTTAGTCAAGTTTTGGAAGGAGCTGGTTTTAGTCTATATGTATAGATCCTAAAGTAGTATTTGATGTTTAGTTTTGCAGTATTGTGAATTTTAGGATCTAATGAAAGTTGTACCTTAAGGTATTAAAAGATGTATTATATGAAAGTATGAAATTTGAAAGACTGGTGGATTATGTTATTCTTTGAGTTCAGTATAGATGCTCTGAATGTCAAGTGAAAGGTTATATTATTAAGTAAAGAAACAAGGATTTAAATAAAGAGAGAAGCTTTTGTAAAAGCTTTTGTGAAAGTCTCATTAAAAGTTAAGTTGGTTCTTGTTAATATTAGGTTTAAACCTGATATTAGCATGCCGGTCATGGTCACAAATCCGAGTATCGGGTTTGGGGCGTGACAACAACCACCCTACAAGAGAGACTTGATGGGCAGAAGCTTCCTCACCCTTAGAATACCGAATGCTTGAAGAATATTTTCTCTATTTGCGATTAAAAAAATAAAAAATAAAAAGCGAACAACCAATACCGCCTACCCTTCTACAATATCTCCAAGGTAGTACCGATCATCCAAGTGGTGAAGGTGACGAACAATCTGAGAAATGATCAACTCGAGTAGCGAAAGCAAACATGGAAGGGGGGCAATAGACGAGGAATATTTGTACAACGCATCGGCTCAAAACATCACCTCTCAAGGTAGGTGTACGGCCACTACACTAAGTTACCTACAAGTAGACGCACGGCCAAAGTCGCCTACGGGTGGACGGCCACTACACTAAGTTACCTATGGGTAGACTACACTAAGTTACCTATGGGTAGACGCACGGCCAAAGTCGCCTACGGGTGGACGGCCACTACACTAAGTTACCTACGGGTAGACGCACGGCCAAAGTCGCCTACGGGTGGACGGTCACTATACTAAGTTACCTACGGGTAGACGTGTAGCCAAATTCGCCTATGGATGGACGATCACTACGCTAAGTCACCTACAGGTAGACACATGACCATAGTCGACTATAGGTGGATGGTCGCCACACTTAGTCCCCTCAACAAGTCCACGACCCCAAGTGGACAACTAACAAGGTGACGAGATAACACTTAGTCACCTCAACAAGTCCACGACCCCAAGTGGACGACCAACAAAGTGACGAGGTAATACTTAGTCACCTCAATAAGTCCACGACCCCAAGTGGACGACCAACAAGATGACGAGGTAACACTTAGTCACCTCAACAAGTCCACGACCTCAAGTGGACGACCAACATAGTGACAAAGTAACACTTAGTCACTTCAACAAGTCCGCGACCAAAAAATGACAACCCAAAAAAATGGATGGATGCATGTCCATGAAAAAAGTGGACGGATATCCACACAAAAAAAAAAAATGGAGGGATGCATGTCCTTGCATGTCCATGAAAAAAGTGGACGGACATCCACTCAACAAAAAAAAAAAAAATGGACGGATGCATGTCCATGAAAAAAGTGGACGGACATCCGCCAAAAAAAAAAAAAAAAGTACGGATGCATAAAAGTGGACGGACATCCACCAAAAAAAAAAAATTGACGGATGCATGTCCATATAAAAAAAAAAAGAGGACGGATGCATAAAAGTGGACGGACATCCACACAAAAAAAAAAAAAGGTGGACGGATGCATGTCCATGAAAAAAGTGGATAGACATCCACAAAAAAAAAAAAAAAAAAAAAAAAAAAAAAAAAAAAGGATGGATGCAGGTCCATGAACAAAGGTGGACGGACACACACACAACAAAAAAAAAAAAAAACAAAAAAAAAATTTTGATGACAAGGTAACACTCAGTCACATCGGCAAGTTCATGAATCAAAGTAGACGGATAAAATACCTTAAGAATGGGATGCTAATAAAGGACTACAATGCGTCCCGAAGGTTGTAAGTTCCATCACGCGTCCCGGGGGCAGTGTATCAATGGCCTACCGTGCAAAAGGATGCCCAATCCTACGTATAAGTATAAGACAAATGTCAACGCTTCAGCAAGACCTCAGGACTAAACACTACAAAAGGAAGCCGACGGACACCTAATCCTCATCCAAATGGGATGAATCAACAACCAAGGATACCGACAATCAAGGATGCCAACGACACTTGATTCTCATTCAAAATTTTAAGTACTACTACCTACGGGTGGAAGGACGAACCAAGTCACCCACGAGTGCCTTGGTGAAAACTCTAAGTCTTCCTACCTACAGGTGGAAGGACGAACCAAGCCACCAACAAGTGTCTTGGTAAAAAATTTTAAGTCCTACTACCTACAGGTGGAAGGACGAACCAAGTCACTCACGAGTGCCATGGTGGAAATTCTAAATCTTCCTACCTACGGGTGGAAGGACGAACCAAGCCACCCACGAGTGTCTTGGTAAAAAATCTAAGTCTTCCTACCTACGGGTGGAAGGACGAACCATGCCACCAACGAGTGTCTTGGTAAAAAATTTTAAGTCCTACTACTTACGAGTGGAAGGACGAACCAAGCCACCCACGAGTGTCTTGGTAAAATATCTAAGTCTTCCTACCTACGGGTGGAATGACGAACCAAGCCACCAACGAGTGTCTTGGTAAAAAATTTTAAGTCCTACTACCTACGAGTGGAAGGACGAACCAAGTCACCCACGAGTGCCTTGGTAAAATTCTAAGAGGCTGTTTGGATGGACAAATCTCATGACTCAATTCTCAGTTTTCATAACTAAATTCTAAAAAATTGTGGGACCCATAGCAAAATACTCGTTTGCCTGCACCAATACTCTATTTCCATAACTCTGTTTCCAATACTCAATTCTCTACTTTTTGAGTTATGAGTTATGGAAATTGAAAACAACTTTTGGCTGTTTTCAGTTTCTAATTCTCATAACTCAATGGCATTTTTGTAAATAACACTATATGAGGGACCCACTGCCATACTTTTAGCCACAACTTTTGACCATCTTTTCTTTTTTTTTCTTCTTTCTTTACTGGGTTCACCGTCTCCCCTTTTTTTTTTTCTTCTTCACCTGGGTTCACGTCTCCTTCCTTTTCTTTTTTCTTTTTTTTTCCTTCTTCACCTGGGTTCACGTCTCCCCTGTTCTTCCTCTTCTTTTTTTTTTTTCCTTCTTCACCTGGGTTCACTTCTCCTTCCTTTTCTTTCTTTTTTTTTTTCCTTCTTCACCTGGGTTCATGTCTCCCCTGTTCTTCATTTTTTTTTTTCTGGGTTCAGGTTTGTGGGTACTCTGAGGAAAAAAAAAAAGCTGCAGTGGTGACAGAAATGGGGCTCACAAATAGTGTGAAAAATATTGAGTGATGGGAAATGAGTGATGTGCCAAACAGGTATTAATTTTAGAGTGATGGGTGATGAGTGATGAGTATTGAGTTATGAGTGATGAGTGATGAGTGACGGGAATTGAGTGACGAAAATTGAGTGATCAAAAAAAGGTGGCCAAACAGCCTCTAAGTCTTCCTGCCTACGGGTGGAAGGACGAACCAAGCCATCCACGAGTCTTGGTAAAAAAATCTAAGTCTTCCTACGTACAGGTGGAAGGACGAACCAAACCACCAACGAGTGTCTTGGTAAAAAATTTTAAGTCCTACTACCTACGGGTGGAAGGACTAACCAAGTCACCTACGAGTGCCTTGGTGAAAATTCTAAGTCTTTCTACCTACAGATAGAAGGACGAACAAGCCACCCACGAGTGTCTTGGTAAAAAATCTAAGTCTTCCTACCTACGGGTGGAAGGACGAACCAAGCCACCAACGAGTGTCTTGGTAAAAAAATTTAAGTCCTACTACCTACGGGTGGAAGGACGAACCAAGTCACCCACGAGTGCCTTGGTGAAAATTCTAAGTCTTCCTACCTACGGGTGGAAGGACGAACCAAGTCACCCACGAGTGCCTTGGTGAAAATTCTAAGTCTTCCTATCTACGGGTGGAGGGACGAACCAAGCCACCCAAGAGTGTCTTGGTAAAAAATTTTAAGTTCTACTACCTACGGGTGGAAGGACGAACCAAGTTACCCACGAGTGCCTTGGTGAAAATTCTAAGTCTTCCTACCTACGGGTGGAAGGACGAACCAAGTCACCCACGAGTGCCTTGGTGAAAATTCTAAGTCTTCCTATCTACGGGTGGAGGGACGAACCAAGCCACCCAAGAGTGTCTTGGTAAAAAATTTTAAGTTCTACTACCTACGGGTGGAAAGACGAACCAAGTCACCCACGAGTGCCTTGCTGAAAATTCTAAGTCTTCCTACCTACAAGTGGAAGGATGAACCAAGCCACCAACGAATGTCTTGGTAAAAAAAATTTAAGTCCTACTACCTACGGATGGAAGGACAAAACAAGTCACCCACAAGTGCCTTGGTGAAAATTCTAAGTCTTCCTACCTACGGGTGGAAGGACGAACCAAGCCACCAACAAGTGCCTTGGTCAAAATTTAAGTCCTACTACATAAGGGTGGAAGGACAGATCAAGTCACTCACAAGTGTCTTGGTTCAAAATTTAAGTCCTACTACCTATGGGTGGAAGGACGAACCAAGTCACTCATAAGTGCCTTGGTACAAAATTTAAGTTCTACTACCTACGGGTGGAAGGACGAACTGCGCCACTCACGAGTGCCTTGGTACAAAATTTAAGTCCTACTACCAACGGAGAGAAGGACGAACCAAGTCACTCACAAGTTCCTTGGTACAAATTTTAAGTCCTACTACCTACGGGTGGAAATCCGAACCAAGTCGCACGCGAGTGCCTTGGTGAAAATTTTAAGTCTTCTTACCTACGGGAGGACAGACAAACCATGTCACCCACAAGTGCCTTGGTCAAAATTTAAGTCCTACTACCTATGGGTGGAAGGACGGACCAAGTCACTCACGAGTGTCTTGATTCAAAATTTAAGTCCTACTACCTACGGGTGGAAGGACGAACCAAGTCACTCACAAGTGCCTTGGTACAAAATTTAAGTCCTACTACCTACAGGAGGAAGGACGGACCAAGTCACTCACAAGTTCCTTGGTACTAATTTTAAGTCCTACTACATACGGGTGAAAGGACGAACCAAGTCGCACGCGAGTGCCTTGGTGAAAATTCTAAGTCTTCTTACCTACGGGAGGACAGACGAACCATGTCACCCAAAAGTGCCTTGGTCAAAATTTAGGTCCCCTGCGCCATAAATAATTTCGGGCCAGCCTGTCAAAGACTGACTAGTCTCTCAGGATCCAAATCGAATCGTCACCCCACGGGTCCTTTCACTCCGAGATCACAGACCCATAGGGTGAAGGGGGCAACTGAAGAGGAAAAATTATGCATGACAGAGCTATCTGGACAGAGGTGGTACGAACAGACGTGGCATGTACAGACCGAACGGCCACGTGGCATCTAGCCCATTATTATGTGGTCTCCAAGGAACCTTAAATGGAAAATACTTGCGACACACGATTAGCCCTGGTTTGTAGAGTCCTAACATGAGTAGAATTCTAGAATATACACGCATTAATGAGTATCTTACCCATAAGGAAAAGACTTGTTCCGCAAACAAAGGAGTCTGGCCCTACGCTACTATAAAAACCCAAAGACCCTCAAGAAAAAGGTACGCACAATTTCTACAAAGCTCATACTCTCTAGCATTGTTGGAGCTCTCTTCTGACTTAACCTTCGGAGGGTCTTTGGCCGGTACCATACCAGTACTCTCTGTAAGGTCTTCTTCTTTTTCTGTGTTGGGCAGGTCTGGTATCGAATGTGTTAGAACCGTGCGGTTCACTGGTGATTTTTTCGACATCATCACAATTGAAGTCCTGATTCTAGAAAAGATCAAACTACTGGAAGTTGCAATGACTTCTTCAAAAGTAATTATGTACAGTAGTTAAATGGAATTTAAGATCGGTTGGAATTGGCTTGGAGTCCAACCAGCTGACTCCATTTTTTTCTTTTTCTATTCTTCTATGATGTCTCGTATGACTTGACCTGGAGTCCACTCCAACTAATTATAAATTTTGGAAGATAATTTTGCTTGATTTTTTTACCATTTCTATAGTTTAATGCTTTTCATAAAAACGCTATTTAACTACAGAATATGTAGTATTAAATAATGTGATTTGAACTTTTATTTTCATTTAATTACAATGAGAGATTTTATTAACAACAAAATATGAAAATCAAGAAACGGGCTCTGGTATTGTTTCTACAACGGGAAGGAGGACATGATATACTTTGTAATTTAAAAAATAGGTCTTAATAACTATGATTATAACTCGTGGTTATCTTCTATTTTTATAAGTAGTTACATTCTGCCATTAAATTTAAAAAAAAATAAAAATAGTTACACTCTCCTTAATTGTGACAACAAGTTGCTACCCTTATTTTTGGACTTTGATAAGTTATATAATTTCGTTATAGTTTTTGATAATTTCAAATTAAAAACTAAATCTTAATAATTTTTAATTAAAAGAATAAAATTTTAAATCAGTTCAAACTCACACACTTAACGAGTCATTATTAAATAAAAATACCAGAAATTCATATAATTTGTGACTAAAACCTAAACTTTTTTTTCTTCTTTTTATTTTATAATGGATAATTGGGATATGTTGGATTTGAATCTTATACGTTTCCTTTAGAATTACGAGGTACTAACCAGTTGAGTTACAAAATTTTTGACAAAACTAAAACTTATCTAAATACAACAACAAAAATTAAAAATTAAAACATTTGATGTAGAAATTATAAGATGTTTCGCACACTATATAAGAAATGTGACTAAAACATTAATAGTAAAATTAATGTTATATAAACTAATGTTCTATCATATCTAATATTTTATGTACTAGTATATAATAAACACTGCGTTCTTTACATTTTGGTTTTGGTTGTGCTAAGTGGATGCCTCTCCTGTTTTCTTATTATGTTTCAATTTTCTCTCCCGTTTTATTATTATGTTTCAATTTTTTTCTCCTTATGTAATATGGCATGATAGTCATTTTAATAAATAACATGGTTACTATAAAGGAAACTCTATTGAAAGTTTCAAAAAGCTTAAGAAATACTACTTCCATTAAATTCTAGTACCAATTTTTTTTATATGTATATTAATATTATTTATTTTATATTAGTTTAATAATTTACAATAATATCTTTTTTTTAATAATAAATGTTGGGGGCATACTGCATGCTTCTTGTCTTTGTCTGATGTGACTAGCTCACATGAACACAATTTTTTTTTCATGTGATTAATTATAAGTATATTAATATTTATCAAAAAAATTTACTTTAAGTAACTTTATTATTAAGTATATTTTAAAATCAAAATACTAATATGAAAATAAAAAGAATAAATACATAAATAAAGGTTCCTGTATGGACCTGGTTTGAGCTCCTAGCCCAAAATGTGTATGGACTCAAGTCCAAAAAACTCAAAACAATAAATTTGTAGAGAATAAGTTGAAAAACTGAGCTCTAGTGAATTAAGTAACAAGCTAACAGATTTTGATGACAAAGAAAGAAAGATAATAGACGTTTACTAAAGAAAAACGTCATCGGCTAAATCCGAAGAGACTAATTCTTATCTGCGAACATAGCCTAGAAGCAAAACATAGTTAGAAAATCGAATTCTTTCATCAAAAGACAACAAAATGACGGAGAGATAATTATATGGTTTGGGTTAAAGAATCTAAGTCTTTTGCTAGGAAACCTAACTCTAAGGTATCCCACCTGGCTCTCCCTCTTGGACTGGGCAATGAAGACCATCATGCCACGCCCCCGAAGCGATGAGATAATCGTCCTTCATCCCTTTGTTAGATTTGGGGAGGCACGAGATAAGCCTAACGATGGGCAACCTGGACTTGAGGTAAAACCCTCCGTTGGCTTGTGAGTGGCATTCGTATAGGTGGACCACATCGACACAACCTATGATCCTAAACATATTAGGTGCACATTGATAGGGGTATAACCTATGGTTGAGGAGGTAGTCCCGTGTTATCCTACCCATGGGAAGAGTCATCCCTCCCTCTATGAAAGCTATAATGGGGATGATGACTTCCCCTTCTTTTCTATGTGACACGATTTGTTCTGAGGAACAATATCGTAGGCCAACTTCCTAGGGTTTGTGGTAATTATCTTTAAAGGCTTCTATTTTGGCAAGGGAGTCTATTAGGCTCGCAAATCTACCCATTTGGACAACCTAAGAAAAAGCGACTGGAATTTGTAAGTGAAGATATAAGAACTAAAAGGGCCGAGGAGATTGGTCGAGAAGGGAAATAAAGTTTAGAGAAACAGTAACTTACAAAAGTAAGTGTGCTAATCCTGATCTTTTAGAAAAGATCTTTAGAAGATTTCTTAAGGAAAGAGTTATGGAGGCTTAGGAATTTAGAGTGTTTTGTGAGTTGGAACGCTGGGATTCTCTGGAGCACTTGAAAATTTGTGAAGTAAAGAAGAAAACAAGTTCCCTCAAGGCTTTATATAGAGGGAGAAAATGAGTGGGAATGATCCCACTCAAAATTCTAGAAGAAATGTCCACCGTAGGATGTGCGCCTCACTGTTGAATACGGGGAAACAAACCGCCGCTTAGAGCAATAAATGACGATTCGCGGACCCCGAAGCATTAGAAGCAGTTATGAAGTGCATAAAATGGCACTCTCACACATGTAAGCCAGAGAAATAAATGGTCTTGTCTCTTAAAGATCAAAACCCCACTTTTTCTCCTCGGATGAGAGGGAAAAATCGGAATTTTGAGGGGCTATTGTAAGGATAAGGGCCTAGAATCATATATTGGGCCTTGGGCTTGGTCCGAAAACATTAAATGGTCGGAGAATGGACAAATAGTTATGAGGGGTTCTAATTTTAAGTCTCATAAGTAAGGAACGAATGGAAGGTGATCCGAGGAGGAACTCCTCCTCAGATATAATGAATACAACTCAAATATGTATTCCAGCAATTAAGGTGACCTTCCAAGAGGCTCCAGCGATAAGGACGTGCATCATACACATATAAGAGTGATTAGAACTCAAAAATATCTAAGGAAAAGCTGCTACCACCGTATTAAATGCACTGCAACTACTTTTCTGACCGCATTTATGTAGAGAAGATCCCTGAACAGTACTGCCTTGACTACCACAACTCATAAAAAGCCAGAAGGGGTGTCTGATGGGACGGGTACTCAAGTGGTAGCTTGGATGATCAACAAATAGAAGGTCAAGATCACCATTAGGGAGATATATAATGTAAGAGACCCCTGAAAGAAGAGGGATCGGAAAATCAAGAAAGAAACACTGTAGCAACCTAAAACCAGCTCTGTAACAAAGCTTCAAAAGCACTATATAAGAATCAGTCTCCTCGGATTTAGCCGAGGACGTTTTTCTTTAGTAAACGTCTATTATCTTTCTTTCTTTGTCATTAAAATCTGTTAGCTTGTTACTTAATTCACTAGAGCCCAGTTTTCCAACCTATTCTCTACATATTTATTGTTTTGAGCTTGAGTCCATACACCTTTTGGGCTAAGAGCTCAAACCAGGTCCATACAATTCCTTTATAATAAAATACACATAATAAAATACAAATAGGTATTGTTTTATTCATTGCATAAGGAGAAGAAAAGGCCAAGAAAAAAAAATTGGGTAATAGGAAGTTATATATTTTAGTGGTTTTCAGTTAACTTAACTAATAAAGTCTCTGATGATTAAATAAGATATTGAGGTTTAATCTCCGTCTACACCAAAAATTAATTGGTGTCTTAGTCTAATGATAAAGATTTATTATCAGAAATTGACATTGAAACTCTCTTTAAAAAAATTATATAATTTACCCATTATTGGAAGACATTATACTAAGTAGACATACACATGTTAACATACATCTCCCTTTTAAAACATTATAAAAACAAAAAAAACAAAAAATTTTAAAAGGTAGGGCTAATATATATAGTGCGAGTCTTTTTTTTTTTTTTTAGAATAAATGCTAGTATCTTTTCTATTTAATTATAGTATTTGTTTGGTGAGTTTTGAAAAAAAAAAATTGAATTATGTGCGTGGTGCCAAAATAGATGATCGTGCTATCATTTTTCATGAATCTCATGCATGGCATGGCTTTGCAATTAGCAATGAATCAAATGTGTTATATTTTGCACTTCAATTTTTCAGTTGTTATATCTATTTGAATGAAATCTTTTTTAAGTTAGGTCTTACACATCGTGCATGCATTATGTGGTATATATGCTATAATTTTGTCAAGTGATTATATGAAAAATTACTAAGATAATTTACTTTAAGTGAACCAAAGTTTTACATAAAATAAAATGGACAAAGTTTAGTTACAAAATTGGTTGTAACTTAAAGCTAAAAACTTAATATCTTCTTATTGAAAGTGAATTTTAAGAATTTCACCGTTAGATTAAATCTTCTTCTTATATCCTCCATATTTGCAAAATTTCAAGAAAATTAAATATCAATAACTATGTAATTAATAAATTGTTTTAATTGTTAGTTTTTGTAGCTTAAGATTATGCATAAAATATAAACTTATAGATTATATACTAAATAATACCCGATTGACACAAAATTTGATATGTATATTAAGAGTGTAAAGAACATGTAATTCAATAGTTAGATTTTTAAAATATATAGCAATGTTTATTTTATTGAGTAAGATTGTAGTCTTTTGTAGTTAAACTTTGTTCAAATAAAATCATTACATTGATTAAATTTTAACTATCAAAAGTTTCAAGAAATTCAAAGGCAATTATTATTTATTGTTTAAATTATTTTATAATCTATTAGAAACTTTGGGGTTTTTTTTTTTTTTCCTTTACATATATAAAAACTTAGTCCCAATCGATGTACATTCTTCATGTAACTTAAACTTTGTTCCATTGAAAAAAATAACTTTTTTTGTTTTATTTTTATCATCTATTTTATTATTCAAATGTTACTATATATGCGGGTGTGTTTCTAATGAAAAGCATAACAAAATGTAAAAGATATTAGTATATATGTTGCTTGATTGATGTAATAAAAATTAATTTCATATAACCTCTTACAGTTTTTTTTTTTGGTCCTTTTTTACTGCTTGTTCACTCAGAAAACAAATGTTTTTTAACAATATAGTATCCATTGATATAAGTAGAAGACTAATAATTTAGCAAATAAAACAGAAACAAAATTAATTTATATCTATTTCTTAAATAAAACTATTCTATAATAAACAATATCCAGCAAATTCTAAGTACCAATGATTCAAGTGAGAAAAGAAAAGTTAATAGACAATCCGCATGCTTATAAATAAGCATCTATAACAACGATCCTTGTAAGGAGATAAGGGAAAATGGCCAACATGAATACCACCTTTGTACTTCTTCTTAATCTTCTTTACCTTCTTTTGATAACCGAATCTATTTCACTTGAAGCTGTACCATCCAATTCTATTGCTGTAAATGCCAACGTGCGTTGCATTGAGATAGAGAGAGTAGCCCTTCAAAAATTCAGAAAAGGTCTTAAGGATCCATTCAACAGGCTTTCTTCTTGGGTGGGTCAAGATTGTTGCAATTGGGAAGGCATAGGTTGTAGCAATCAAACGAGCAACGTAGTAAAGCTTGATCTTGGAAGCTCAAATCTATGTGGTTTTGAAGGAGGAAGCCAATATACTCCTGATCAGACTAATTGTTTGAGTGGTAAGTTAGATCCTTCTTTACATAATCTGAAATATTTGAGTTACTTAAACCTAAGCAACATCAATTTCCAAGGAGTATCATTCCCATATTTCCTAGGCTCTCTCAAGAAGTTGAAATACCTTGACCTTTCCTTTACAATGTTTTCTGGAGTAGTGTCTCCCAGTCTTGGAAATTTAACAAATTTGAGCTATCTTAATCTCATTCCCTCTCAATTTTCTGACAACGCTCTTTCGGTTTCAAATATATATTGGCTTACCAATCTCTCTTCCTTACAATACTTGAATTTGCAAAACATAGACCTTAGCAAAGCAGAAACTCATTGGCTGCAAGTTGTTAATATGCTTCCTTCACTATCAGAGTTGTATTTGTCAAATTGTGGTCTTCATCATCTCCCTCAAACTCTTCCATTTGTGAAGTTTACGTCCCTTTCGGTCCTTGATCTCTCAAATAATGGCTTCAACTCTGCTTCTATTCCCCCATGGTTGTTTAATCTTACTGCCATCATTAATCTCAAGATCAATTATTGTGACCTAAAAGGCCTTATCCCTAACATAGCAAGGGCTAGCCGATGCAATTTGAAGAATTTAGATATGTCGTTCAATTTTATTATCAGTGGCCCAATAACTGAATTTATCCAAGCATTATCCGGATGTGGCAACCATAGACTAGAACAATTAAATTTGGGATCAAACCAACTTAGTGGTGTTTTGCCTCATTCCTTGGGGTATTTTACACATTTAAGAGAGCTCCATCTCACCAACAACTCATTCTCAGGCCCAATTCCATCAAGTATGCAACACTTATCACGTTTGGAGATACTAGATCTCTCTTACAACTTGATGAATGGAACCATCCCAGAATTTATTGGACAACTTATTGAGTTGAGCACTTTGGATCTCTTTAGTAATTCTTGGGAAGGTACCATGACTGAAACTCATTTCCTAAATCTCAAAAAACTAACTTGGTTTTCCTTGTCATCAACTAGGAAATCCTTAGTTCTCAACGTGACACATGACTGGACTCCACCTTTTAGTCTCCAAAATGTCGAAATCAGAAACTGCCAAATGGGTCCTGCATTTCCAGCATGGCTCAAAACTCAAAAGGACCTTCTTGAGATCTCCCTTGTAAACTCTTCAATTTCAGCTAAAATACCAAATTGGTTGTGGAATTTGTCTTCGTTGCTTTCGAATTTAGATCTTTCTCATAACCAATTGAGGGGAGACCTTCCTAAATCATTATCTTTTATGTGGGTAGATCTAAGTAACAATAATTTAACCGGTTCACTCCCACTGTGGCCTAGTGTGTCATATCTCTCATTGAGGAAAAATTTTCTTTCTGGACCATTACCAATAAACATCTTCCAACTTATGAAAAACTTGGTCACCCTAGATCTTGGAGGAAACTTTCTAAATGGTAGTATCCCCTCATTGACCATTGGGCCGACGTATTTGTGGTTTGTTGATTTATCGGACAATCTTTTATCTGGAAACATCCCCAGGCATTGGAAGAGTATGCAAAATTTAGAGGCCATTGATCTGTCACAAAACAATCTGTTGGGTAACATCCCAACCTCATTGTGCTCGCTACCTACTCTTAATTGGCTGCAACTAAGCTACAACAATTTTTCTGGAGATCTCTTTTCCACCTTGCAAAACTGCTCGAGCTTATATGCACTTGATGTTGGAGGTAACAGATTCTCAGGTACTTTGCCAAAATGGATTGGAAAAAGGCTACCTTCAATATCAGAATTGCGCCTACAAGGAAACATGCTCTCAGGACCCATTTTGGAACAATTGTGTTCTCTCACTCATCTACATGTTTTGGACCTTGCACATAATAATTTTTCAGGATCTATCCCTACTTGTTTGGGCAATTTGGTTGGTTTGAAATCTTTGGTCGAATATCATGCATCACCAATCCGAAGTTTACTTCTTCCACTATCCTACTTGGAGCATATGGATTTGACTGCAAAGGGTATCCAACTTGAATATTACAGCCAAATTTTCTTGATGAATAGTATAGATCTTTCAAGAAACAATCTAACCGGAGAGATTCCAGAAGCACTAACAAAGCTCTCATTACTATTTACCTTAAATTTGTCATGGAATCAATTCACCGGTAAGATACCAGAGAATATAGGAGTGTTGCATAGTTTAGAAACTCTTGACCTCTCATGCAACCATCTTTCAGGTCCCATTCCTCCAAGTATGTTTTCTTTGACTTTTTTAAGTCATTTGAACTTGTCATATAACAACTTGTCTGGACCTATTCCATCAGCCAACCAATTTCAAACCTTCATTGATCCATCCATTTATGAGGGTAACCCAAAACTTTGCGGGCCTCCATTGATAACAAATTGCTCATTAATGCCAAGTGATGGGGATGCAGAAGCTGTAGATGAAGACAATGAGGAATTCAGGTTTGAAAAGTTATGGTTCTATGTAAGTGTTGTATTGGGGTTCATTGTGGGATTTTGGATTGTTTGCGGTAGTTTGGCAATAAAGAAGTCTTGGAGACATGCTTACTTCCATTTTGTTGATGAAAAGAAAGATAGGCTTTTTGTGGCTATCAAAGTTAATATGGCTCGTTTGCAAGGGAAGATTGAAGCATAGAGACGCAAAGATTGAAGGTAATTAAAAAAGAAATCACTTTGCTACTTCTTTTTTGTGACTTCATTTCTTCTTTTTAATTTCTCTTTATTATTTATCGGTGCAGTTGTGCTTCATTATCATGTGGAAGTCCCAATACTTGCGGATCCTATGATTTATAGTACGTGTTTCTTCAGTTCATCATGCACGTGGAGAAGTACTCTATTAGAGATTAAATAAGTTATGTTAGTTTGTTTGTTGTAACATAGATAGTTGTGTAGTTGTATCAATGGAAAAGCTCAGGCGTGGTATTTTGATTAGTATAAATTAGATAGCTCACTATAATTAATGAAGAGTAATTAGTTGTATAATTATTCTCAGTTTGATCCAATATTGCGAGTCTCTTCTCTTCTCTCTCTCTCTCTCTCTCTCTCTCTCATTAATAAACATGAAAAATAAATAAATCTTTCAAACACAAGATGAATCTTACATGTCTGATTGTACTTCTATAATATTTTCTGAGCATTCACTTGCGGCTAGCTATATTGTAATGGAAAATACTGAAGCCATAAACTATTTTATAAATTTTTTTTACGAATCACTAATGTGATAAGTGGTTATTAGTATGTAAAAAAGTAATATTGATGATGGGCACAAATAAAAATTATTAATAATTTATCATATTAATAGATTGTAAAAGAGTTTATGACAACTGTTATGGACTATACTACACATTACGATGAATAGGGACGAAGCTAGGGTAGGGCCCAAGGGCCCTGGCCCTCATTGAGTTTAGTAAAAAAAAAAGCTATACATATTTATCTAAATTAAACTTGGCCCCCGTCCTACATAATCTAGGCGGCCCTTAAAATCCAAAAATGGCCCAAAGAATAACGCTACACAGCCCATACGACTATACAAGACAGCCTAAACATCAACAAAATTCGTCCAAATAAAACAAAAAAAAAATGTTGACAAAACCAAAAAGCCCAATTTTTTAGCCTTGCAAAATGTCAAATAAAAAATAAAAACTCAAGGCCGAGGCGGTAGTTGAGAGGACCTAGATCTTTAGGGGATGTTTGGTAGAGTAGTTTGAAAATTGTTGTTTGTAGTTTTTTAAAATACGTGTGAGTGAAAAAGTGTGTTGAAATGCGTGAAATGCTGTTTAAAAACTAAAAAATATTGTTTGAAAACACAAACCAAACGGCCCCTTAATCTCGAATTGTCAGCCAAGAAACAGCTTAAAATCCTGGATGCTCTGCACATCATCCCATTTAATGATCACTAGCACACGTATTTGCTGTGGAATAAAAGTAGTGAGAGTATCTCCAGCAGTTTCAGCAAATTTTTGTACTGTTTGAAGATTAAATAGTGACATTTAGCTTTTACCTACCTACTTTTCAAATACACTTCTAACAGATTCTCTATCCCATTCTCTATCTCATTTAAATATTATTTATTCATTCATTGTTTATTCTTTTTTTAATCATCATTTATTTTTTTTTAACAACTATATTTTTCAATGAGAAGTATTATATTCACAACATTTTACGCAATACTTTTACAACAAAATTTATGTGGAAAGTTTTTACTAGTTCTAATTTGAACCCACCATTGAAATTATTTTTGTACTTGCCAATATTAACTAATAACAATCTGTTACTTAAAATTTATTGTGAAAATATTGTAAAAATATTGTGGAAATATATTTCAATTAGAATTTTTTATTTTTTATATTATTTTTCTTCCTTCCATTTCATTTTCATCCACATTTCATTTCTTTTTTTCTTTTTTCTTTTTTCTTTTTCTTGTTTTTCTCCACCACACAAGTGTCCAGGCCCCCTCTTTTATTTTCCTTTTCACCTCATCAAGAACATTCCAGCATCTCTTTGCTTCACATCAGAGAGAGAGAGAGAGAGCTTGTACGCCGCCCCACCGCTGGTGGAGATCGAGGTCGCCGAAAGGACAAAACCAGTGGCGATCGGCGTTCACCATGCAACACCACCACGTCCGCCACCCCACCGCCGCTCGTCGTCCTCCCCACCACCAGGCTAGGTCAGATCGGCTTGTTCTGCTTTTCTTTTTTTTTTCTTTTTTCATATTTGCTTATTTTGATTTAACTTTATTGTAAGAATTGGATTTTGTTTTGTGTCTTGTGTTTGGATTATGTGAGAAACGAGGTCAGATCGTTTTTTTTTTTTTTTTTTTAATATTTGCTTGTTCTGATTCAACTTTATTTTAAGAATTGGATTTTGTTTTGTGTTTTGTGTTTGGATTATGTGAAAAACGGAGAGAATGAATGGAAAAAAAAATCCGGATGAGAGAGAAAAAATTGATATAATAAGTAGTTGGTATAATATTTTAATTCAAGAAATTCAATTGCTAATGTACAGTAGCCCATTAGACTTGATGGGCTACTGTTCATAAGCTAAAAAAAATTTCAGGTATAGAGAATCTGCTAGAGTATGTTTTTATGGTTCCATTCTCTATTATAGAGAATATTTGGTCTTTACCTACACTGCTGGAGATGCTCTAATTAAGGTCAATTCTAGATTTTATTTATATCACAAAACAAAGATATAAATCATTTGATTTTTAAAGTAAATAGAGAATTACATTATCAAAAGAGACATTAATTTTAAGAATTTTGATTATTATATCATAAAAAGTTAATTTTATTCATATAAGAATTTTGATCACACACAAAGTTAAGGTAGCTATTTAACATATAAATATCTATTTTACTATAATAGTTTTTTAGTACCTATTTACTGAAGGCAAAATATCCACTCACTAAAAATTTCTAAGAATGATAATGAATATTACCATTTTGCAACAATAAGCAACTAAGTTTTGCTAAGAAAAGAAAAAAATAACAAAAGGCATATGTCACCGAATTTTCCATTAGATATATTATAAGTTTCGAAAATTTAAACCTATAAAATCAATGTTCTTTAGATAACAAATAAAACATCTTATATCATTGTAAACACAAATTTTTCAATAGTAGAAAATCAAACAAATTGAAAAAGGTGTCACAAATATATTTTTGTATTAATCAAGTAATGAGTACAATCTCTATTTTTTTACTCTTTTACGAAAAGTGCTTCTCTGATTCTATCTTCGTTGTGGTCTTGACTCGAATGCGAAATTTTCTTCAATTTAGTTGAAAGATGGATTGAATGGTTTTCACAATAAATCTCTGGCCTTAAGCTTGTTAGAAATTTGTTGTCCTTCAAGTTCTTCAAGCCTTTCGAATGTTTTTCAAGGTCTTCAAAGATTCTTGAGACATAATTTCTCTAGAGTTTGGACTTCTTGAAAACTCTTCAAAATGAGAGGGGATGTCATCTATTTATAGTGGTTTCAGAGGATAAACTCCACTTTGAATTGATATACTTGAAGATATGTAGTAGACTCTTGACTGGTCGAAATTTTATTTAGAGATAATTATCTCTATTTATCTACTTTGATAGAGATCATATTTTGATAAAGATAATAAATAAAGATAAATAATTATCTCTATTTTATTTATTTATTTTAGTAAAGATAATTATCCATCAATTTTGAATAGAAAATTTATCTTTATTTTATTTGTTTATTTTAATAGAGATAATTATCCATCGATTTTGAATAGAAAACACTAAATTTTGATGTGGAATTTTATAATTGGCTTAAAATTTTACCTCCTATAATCATCATTCCAACTTTCCAAACATTACTACTATCTTAAACTCAAAATACATGGGATGTTAAAATTTAATAGGAGTATTTTAGACATTACACAATAAAATATTTTTAAAAACATAAGCTTTTATTGGAGTTTAACCGAGAGAATAACATATGAGATATCTGCTCTTTTCCAAATATTAAGGGAAAAATTGCTTAAATTTAAAATTTAAGGATAGATTGTAAACTACCCCAAATATAAAGGATGAAAAATGTTTTTATCCTAAGTTTTTGTTTTTGTGTGTAAAACTATGTGGTTTTACTTAAAATGGTGCGTCAAAAAAAAAATACAAAAAGTCAACCCAAGAAAACTGTATGTGAAATAGTGAATTTTAGCTCAACAAAGTTGACTAAATGAAAAAAAAAAAAAAATTATAGAAACACAACAGAATAGCACAGCATTTTCATAATACATTTATAAATTTTTATATTTTATTTTGATTTGTAAAGAATTGACCGCTCAAACAGTTTTGAAAATATTGTGATGACAAGATATCTTAACATTTTCACAAAAGAAATGTTATGTCTATGACATTTTCGCAACAAATTATAAGTAAAAGGTTGTTATTGGTTGTTATTGGTGGGCAAAAAAATAATTTTATTGGTAAGTTTAAATTAGAATCAATAACAATCTACTATCTATAATTTATTATGAAAGTGTTGTGAAAATGTTGTGGATATAACACTTCTTTTTTCACAATACTTTTATTTTTAGTTGTATTTGGTTCTAGAATGATATTTTATTATTTTATTTTGACCTATAAAGACATCTCAACGATTGTAAAAATATTGTGCTAATTTGATGTGTTAATATATTTTATTATATTGTATAGAGCGAGATTTGAACAAATCAGAGCAAAGCTACTGTAGCTTTACGTATTCACCCAAAAAAAGAAAAAAAAGAAAGCCAGTGCAAATAGAACAAACCAAAAACACTGTTAGCTTTTTACTATTTCTTTAGAGCATTGGCTCTTTCTATATTTAGATATTATCGACACATAACAAGAGATTGGTGATACCACGATCTCAACAACAAAAGAATAGAGTTGAGTCATAGAAACTAGTTGATAAACTATGTTGGAAGCTGGTAGAGCTAAACTTGGCAAACCAAGCTTGTGGAGCTTACTTGAATCCATAAAGTGCTCTTTTTAGTCGACACACTTTGTGAGAGAAGCTTAAAAGATGAGAGAATCTTGGAGGGAGTTGCATGTAGCCTTCCTCTAAGAGTTATCAATTAAGGAAAGGTGTTCTTCACTTCCACTTTCATATGAAATAGCAATAAGCAAGAGGAAGAAACCGCAATGAGTGTACTGACAGAGGAAAGATGAGTAACCGAGACAAATGTCACCTCATAGTCAATCCCATACTCTAAGAAAATCCCTTTTCCACCAGGAGAGTCTTGTAGTGATCTATAGTTGTTGATCTTGCACACATATTTGCAACTTATGGTAGATTTTCCAAGTTGGGAGATTAACCAAATCCCAAGTCTCTATTTTATTGCTTTGCACCCAACTCTTCTTTCATAGCTTGCTGCCATAATATTAATGGGTTAGATTCATGAAGACGTGTAAGGGCAAAAAAGCAATGAAAGTCACAAAGATGAAATGAAAGAGTACTTACCCAATAAGAGCAATGAGCTCACTAACAGGATTGCGGGAAGGATATGTAGTCTGAGTAGAGGTAAAGAACTGAGAGACAAATCAGGAATTGGACCAACTTGAGGAGTGGTGGAAGTCTAATCCGTGAAATTAGATAAGGAATGAAACATCTTGTGTTCCAAGAACACCATGACTATTGATCGTAAGGCGTTTGGCAATGGGATTATAACATCCTTTTGTTCAACATCGTACCCAAAAAAAAACATAACTAGAAATTAATAATTCTATATTAACTGAAATTCTATATATCTTATTAATTGTTAGTATAGTTTAATTTAGATAAAGTGTTATCTTCTCTCTACAACAAATGGCTACAATCTCAAATTAAACTCTAATATGGAAGTCAAAAAATTAATGTGTTTTTTTCATGTTTGCACGTGCTATGCATAAGACTAGTTTCAAATAAAATTTAGCATTTAGTTGCGACAAATGACTATAGTTAATATGGTGTGGCGAAATTTGAAATTCAGATCTCTTATTCAGTGCAATTTGTGCACAAAGTTTGGCAATACTCACTATGAACATATGTCATGCAAGTATCTAAAGTGGGTTGAAGACAAAACCTAAAAAGCACAAACACAAACAATATGAACAATTTTTGAAAAATTAAAAAATTTATAAACTTTAACAAATTAATAGTTTTAAATTTACTAAAACTTTAACAATAGAATTTATGCGTTTACTATGTTTCTAGTAGTTTAAGAGAGTAAAAGAATTCAAGCTTTCCAAAAAATTTACTCTTCATTTCTCTCTCTATACAAATTATATAAAGAATTAATTCCCATTGAAAAAAAAAAATAGAATTGATAGTTTTCCAAATAAATTCATTATTGAAATTCATTGCTCAATACCTAAAATCCAATAGTGTCAACTGTCAAGAGACACAATAGCTATCTCAACATGATATTAATTATGATATTGATTATTTAGATTTATTTTTAAAATTAAAACTTTTAAAATATATTTTATTAGTAGATGAAAATAGTAATGCATGTATCACACAAAACATATTAACTAACAATACATCTTACATTTGCAAGGGCAAAAAAGCAATGAAAGAAGACATGCAAGGGCAGAAAAGCAATGAAAGAAGACATGCAAGGGCAAAAAAGCAATAAAAGTCACAAAGATGAAATGGAAGGGTAATTACCCAATAAGAGCAATAAGGCTCACTAACAAGATTGCAGGAAGGATCTGTAGCCTGGTTAGAGGTAAAGGACTAAGATGAAGGTGAGAGCAGCTGGCTCATCATAAAGGAATTGGTGGACAAAATCTTAGAAAATAAATCGAGAATTGGATCCATTGGCAATGAGATCATAACATCCTTTTGTTCAACATCGTACCCAAGAAAGAAACATAATTATGACTAGGGTTAAACATCACATGTGATTGAATTTAATTAGGAAAGCCATGATTGTACCAAATAGCTTTCCTTTCTCTGCAACAAGTGCCTATACTCTCTTTAATTATTAACTTAGTTTATGTATAGTTTAATTTAGGTAAAACTCTCTTACTTAAATTTCAAGAAACTAAAAATTCTACATCAACTGAAATTCTATATATATCTTATTAATTTTTAGTATAATTTAATTTAGATAAAATTTTATCTTCTCTACAACAAATGAGTACAATCTCAAATTAATAAGTCATAAAATTCATGTGTTTTTTTCATGTTTGCACGTGTTGTGCATAAGACTAGTTTAAAATAAAATTTAACATTTAGTTGCCACAAATGACTATAGTTAATACTAGCTTTTTTATATTCTATATTTTTGGATTTAGTGAAATAATGTTTAAAAGTGAGATAGAGAGTGATCTAATTTTTAAGATTTTTTTTCTATGTGAAAATTAATAAAAGTATTAAAAACCTAAGACTTGGGAACTTAAAAAATAGTAAATTACTATTTTAACCTGTTTGTGTTTTTAAATTTAAAATTATCTAACTAAAAGATAGGAGTATTTTGGAGAGTTTAAGAATTTGTGTAAATATATTTTACTACTATAGTACACAAAATAATGAAACCCAAACCGAGAATCCACTTATTACTTATTAGTAGTATAGAGAGAGCTTCAAATGGGTCACTAATTACTATGATAAATTTGTTAATATTTGTAAAACATTTTTTTCGTACAATTTCTAATTTAAGAGGGTAGGCAAACTATAGTATATATAAAAACCAAGAATTATGCTAGAAACATAACTTTTGGCACAACTCTGTGCCGCAACTCACCACATGGCGAGTTGTGATTGGTAAGGGTATATCAGTGGGACATGTGGGGATAAACTCTTACCGATCACAACTCACCATGTGGCGAGTTGTGGCACAAAATTGTCCCAAAAGTTGTGTCCCTAGCATAATTTAAAAACCAAAGCAGTTTAACTTTTAGTCGATCTTATAATATTATGTCATGTAAGATTCTAAGGTCTCACAATTTTAAGCACCATTATTTAATATAAATCTTTAATTAAATTTAAAATATATTATATATTTAAACCCACCATTAGAACTTTTGCACACCATATTTTATTTAGGTAAAACTTAGGTACAATTTCCTATGTGCAACTACATTAGGTTTCACAATTAAAACCAAACAAATAGCTGGATTGATTTAATAGTTATTGGAAAAGATAACACTGTTTGTTTTACATTAGTCAATGTAATCAAGTTGTTACTGAGAACCTAATGTATTAGAACTAAGGAAGTGCGCCTAAATTTTTCTTTTTTCTTTTTTTCTTTGAATTGTAGAATATATAATTCCATATTCAAACATACTCATAATAAATGCCTATTATCAATATAATTACCATAATTATAAAATTTTATATTTAGAGAAAAAAAATCATGTTATATTAAACTTTTCTTTACATTGCCTAGAAAGTTATACATGCACTTCCTATTCTGAATAAAAGTAGGCTTATTCAAATGAATACTACAATAAAATTCTAGAAGCAGGAAAACAAAATGGTCACTTTTTTATTATTATATTATTTACTAGGCGCAAACCTATATAATTCACGAGAAAGCTACTAAAAACAGTAGGATCCAAAGTAAGTTACAAACTGTGAAGCTTTACCATTAGAATTATTTGCAAGTTAGACTACAAAATTGGGTAAAAAGAATCAAATGCATTTTAATTACAAACTGTCCAGCCTTTTATTAGTAGCAGAATCTCTTACATGTTCGAATTTGATCTCAATGGATCAAGTGTAAATCCATCATTTAGATACTCTAGTATCAATTTAATAAGTAAGAATTAAAGATAAAATACCAAAACAATCATTCTTGAAAGCTAACATACCTGCAATGATTTTGTTTAATACAGTGCACTTTGTTTTGCGGTTTCATAAACACAATTTTACACCCATCTCTCAAAACTGAATAATACCAAAAATTGGAATACATAGCACATTATTCCCTACTCTCAATGGCTCCTAAATAGTGTCTTTTTTCCTTCACAGTTCTATTCATCACAATCAATATGTATACATCTCATAAAATCCACAAGAAATTTTTTTTTTTTTTTTTTTTTTTTTTCCTTTCACCCATCTCAGTTTGACTGTATAAGAAAAACCAAAGTGAATAAAAAAAAAACTTTAAAAAAAAATTCAAACTTAAAACTGAAATCTCAAAGTTTACTTAGAGCAGAATCAATAGATACATTACCATGTTTTTATGTCCAGTTTCAGATTCTTCCTGGAACCATATTACCAATACGAAGCAGCAAGAAGTAGCAGTGACTAAGGGAGAAAGCTAGTTAATACCTGGCAATCTGGAACTACTACACTTGAACTAATGAATATAAGCCTCTACCTGTTTAAAATTCCATAATTTTATGTTCACTACACAAGTGAAAAAGAAATTAGTTAACATTAACCTATTAGTGAAGTATTTCCTTTTATCCACAAACAAAAAATTAATCAATAAACAAACTTTTGATAAAATCAACCACATAAATAACAAATACTCAGAGAGCTTTAGAAATAGACACAACCTCAACAGTAAATCCGAGCTGTTGTTACCTTACAATTCCCGAATTAATTGTTCAAACTTCAAACTAGTCATCCAAATATCTCCTTTTTATCACCAAAAAAAAACCCATCATCAGAATTCCTCTACGCAACCAAAATAATTAAATAAATAGAGTGGTTAAATACCATTTGTTCCAACAAAAACACCCTAGTTTGATTCCAGTGATGAAACAATTTCGCTTGCGAAGAGCCATCCCAAAGCTAGGCATATATAAAACCATGCATAAAAACTAGATTGACATCTGTAACTGTAAGGCATAAATTACTACGTCTTCTTATATAAATTATTAAGTAGCAGCAAGTAAACAAACATATAAAGAAGAAATCATACAGACTGAACAAGAAATTCAAAGTCCATAGTTCATCTGGGATTACTCCAACGACATTCAAAGCAAAGACCTTCCTATAATAGGAAAAAAACAACAACAACAACAACAACAACAACGTTTTCAACCATGAAACAAAGATTCATAAACCGAAGAAACTCAAGATAATTTGAAGTGTAGCGTCTGTAACATACCAAATTTCTCAGAACTTCTCAAGAATATTTAATTCTAAAACTAAAAAGGGTGATTATCATAAGAATAATTGTGCTTCAGTTTGTATATGAATTTAATTTGTGGACTGGTAAAACTGTAAGCTTAGCAAAGGTGGCAGATTGAATGATATCATTAGAAACTCAGAATCGGCAGAAATTTATTGGAAAATTAGAACTTAATTAATTTAGAAAAATCACCTGAGAGGGAACTTGAAAAAAAAAATTCAAAAAAATCAAAACAAAAAGAAACAAAAAATTGACATCTCAGATTTAAAAAATTTCACACTAAACCCGTGTAATATTGCACCAGCCAATTTTTGCAGAAGTTGCTACCAAATTCAATATTCCATGGTGGAGTGAAGAGTAGCAGAAGATCTTAACCAATCCACCCATAATACCCATAAGCTATTTGGGACTTTGGGACTGAAAAGGAATAGGGGCTGTCTGGGTTTGAAGTGGAATTGAGAGAGTTATTTTATTTTATAATAATTTAGTATATTTTTAAATTAATGCTAAATAATATTCTAGAGGCCACAGAGGAAAACAAACCGTCACTAATTTTATATATTATTTATGATTGAGAAAGTCAAACTTTGTTTTCTGAGTACGAAAAGGAATAATAACTTATCGTTCAAATGGAAGGAAATTGAGTCCGAATAGGAAAGCCACTATTTTTGCTGAATTGTAGTCCTATATATATTCTGACCCTGGAATGAATATAAAGAACTTGTAACAACTTCTCTAAAAAAAGGTCTTAAACCACCCTCAAAACACTGAGGCAGTAAGCAGTGCAGTCATTAGAGAGTTAAGAATTCTAGTTTGTGTTCTGTTCTTCATGGCATTGTTGAACAACATGAAAGACTATTCTTCTTCCTCCAACCCAGAACCAGATTTTTTGCCAATTGGATACAGGTTCAGTCCCTCTCCAGCCCAATTTGTTAAATTGTTCTTGTGTAATTGGATACTGAGCCGTCAACTCCCTCTCAATCATATTAAATACATCAAATATTTGTTCGAACTTGATGCTGATCAAGTGCCAAAAGGTATGTTAACTTACATTGTGGGATTTTTTGAAAGATTTTTTTTTTCTTTTTCTAAGATCTTTACGGATGATATAGAATTTCAATCTATAGCATTGGTTCCAAGATAATGCCTCTTCATCGTCAAGCCAAAACACCAAATTGATTTTTAGTGTGGGTGGAATTTGAATCTTAGAACTCTTATTTGACTATTTGTGCACAAAATTTGGCAATACTCACTATAGCATATGATCTAGAAAGTAAAGATACGGACATGGGTACAGGTAACAATACAACACACAACACCCGTGCTTTCTAGCCTAAAATTCCAAACAAATTGTTACATCTATTTTACACATTCTTTTAGCCTTTTCTTTTTGAGAGGGGAAAAAAAAAACTTTTTTCTCTCTTTATTCTATATTATATGACACAAAAACACACACACACACAGATATATATATATATATATATATATAAAGTAGTTACTAGTAGTCTAATCCTAATATATGATTTTAAGTTATGAGATGGCTATTCGTTCCCATGGTAAAGGGTCTGACTTTGGTCTTGTTGGATGCATTTTGACTAAAGAAAGTACTTTTCCTATCTAAATATTTTAGAATAAACTACTTACATAGTGCTAACCTCTATTATTAAAACTAAAAAAATATGATAAATGATTAAAATCATTTGAAATAATAGAACTTTTTTTACTGGAATTTTTATTGTTTATAAAAACTTTTATACATAAGATATAATGAAACAGAAGATATGGATAAATAGTGAAAATTTATAAAATTTTAACAAATTAATAATAGTTTTAAATTTACTAAAACTTTAACAATAGTATTTATTTAGAGCAAATTATATTAATAATTTTATTATATTTGTAGTTTTTTGCACAGGAAAAATTTTAAAATTAAAATTATAAAAAGAAAAAAATGGAATACACATTGCAATACGTAGGATATAATTTTTATTATATATTATATGTTGTGAAAGAATGTTATTGTATTGTTATTTTCAAAAAATTAATTTTTTTATTATTTGCTTAATTTTGACCTACTTTTTTAAGGTTTTACATGCTTCCCTCTAAGGTATTGAAATTGACCAAAACAAGCTTGGGATGTGTTTGATAGAATTACTTAGTGAAGTGTTATTAGTTTGAACTTCGAATACAAATGTCTCTTCATGTTTCTTGTACATGTTCATTGCTCCTCTGTCCAATTTTTTTATTTTAGAAACTTATAACAATTTAGAGCATTACTACTTTGAATTGGGTCGATTGAATTTGTCTTGAACAAAGAGAAATTTCAAAACCCATTCAATATTTTTCATATATGCTCATACTAATTATCTTGGAAATACTATAATTTTGTAATTGGAAGATTAATTTATTGCGATTGTATTGCTCTGTTTTATATATATATATATATTGAACAAGCCTATTCTAAGTTCAAATTACCATTTGTTTGTGTGACTGGAAGGTCAATCCAAGTACATATGCGAAGATGAAGCATTTTATTTCACTGAGATATATTGAACAAGCCTATTCTAAGTTCAAATTACCATTTGTTTGTGTGACTGGAAGGTCAATCCAAGTATATATGCGAAGATGAAGCATTTTATTTCACTGAGATCAATCCAAATGAAATGCTATCGATTCGAACCACTAAGAATGGTTATTGGAAGACCAATGGTGAAGAGGAAGAAGTTATTCATGGCGATAACATTGTTGGGTTCAAGACAATTTGGAATTTCTTTTGGGGACGAGCACCAAATGGGGAAATTAGCCATTGGAGAATTGAAGAATACAGGCTCCATCCGAGTGTAATTCCAGCTGATGAACTTAGTAATAGCATGATGGAAAAGGTAAGAACCATATTTCTCTATTTTAGACCTACTTTTTACTTCTTTATAAATATAAGTTTTAAATTACTATAGAACTAACACCATTCTTGTGCATTTTGTTTTTTTTATTTTTGGTCAGATTGGGAGATGTGTAGCATGCAAAATTAAAAATGTAGAGAGAGAAGAGGAAGCCTACAGGTTTTCAATGATGGAAACCCAAACAGAGTCTGATGAGATGCTAGAGTCATCGGAGTCAGACTATGATGAGAATATTGGAGGAAACTAAGAGACAGCATGCATAGTAGTGATCTTGGTTCTAGCCATTATCACTTTTTTTTTTTTTTTTTGAGAAGATTATCACGTTTATTGATTGATTTTTTTTCAAATATTATTTTTTTCAATAAGTAAACTTTTGTTGCCAACATTATAATTGTTATGGAATACGTATGAAATTAGTTTATTCGCATTCTTTGTTTTCCTCTCAGTTGACCTCTTTCTCTTTCTCCCTTTTATCTACTTACTTATCAAGCTTTACATCACCTTCAAACTTGTTTTGTACCCTACGTATCATTTTATGCACTCACTACTTTGGAATCTTGAATGGGATGGCACTTTTTTTCATAAAGAAAATGGGATGGTTTTGGAATGAACTAAAAGCTCACTGTTTCAAACTCGACAGGGATAGGAATTTTTCTTTTTTAATAATTCAATATTTATAATTGAGAGATTTGAACCTTGGCCTTTTTTATTGGAAATATTAGGATTTTTCAGTTGAACTATAAGGCTATTGACAAGGAATGATGTAAAACTCATAGTGGTTAAATTCTAAAAGAAATCTGAAACATTAAGATGAGTAATGTCCACCCCATTTGGGGTATCGAGATAAGCTAGGGGATCTACGAGATTATTGTGACAATAAAAACATCAAGATGGTTTGTAGTTCAATTAATTGACATCACCTAGTGTTTCTGTTAATGGTCATTTTCGCGACAAATTTTACGGTTCGACAAAATAGCTAAACTCAATTGCTTAGCGAATCCGATCAATGTATCTTATCAATTGTATTTTGCTCTGTTGCAAGGCCTAAGCCCATGCAAACAACTGGGAAAATGAGTGAGAATGGTTCGATGGGTTTGGGTTAGTTCCTATCGATCCCTTTACGTGAGCCCAGTCCATACGTGCCATAAAGCAGGCTAGAGATGCTAGGGGCACTTAGGGCCCATGAAAGAGGTCCAGTACTTGAAATTTCCACCCCAAGATTGGCTCCATGCTCTGGCTAATTGTGCTCCTAATTTTCAGCCTAGCTTCATTTTCCACACTAAAGCACAACTAACTCTAAAAAGTTGAATAGCCTAGCCCACTCAACCACCCAAATGTAGTTTTCCAAGGGCCTGCAAAGATCAAAAATAGTAGCCACGTAGAGGGAGCAACTTTGTTTCAAAATCATGTAAAAAGTAGCCAACCCCTCTCTTAAGCAGGAAACGGAATACACCAAATCATAGAAATAGCACTTGAAAGGTCCAAAGCCTTCCACCCATCTAAAAACTAGTCATAAGCATCCCCCAAAACTTGGTATAAATATTCATCACCAACCCACAAGATAAGCAGAACATTTCCCTAAAAACCCAAAACTTTGATATAAAAGCCCGATTAACTACCAAGTGTTGGGACGATTGGAATTCTAAGGGTGGAAATACTGGTACAAAGGAACTCTCCTTTTCTTACTCGAGACCTCTCTTAATTTCCCCCTCTCACTGACTGTGGGTTGAGATTTCGGACTTATATATATTTCTGCACTTTCTTGTGTTTCTATTTGTTTTGGTTTCTCTTTCCACAAAGCACCATTAGCCTTTGCATACTACGCATTGCAAATTTTGGGCTTGACTTTCCAATAACAGACAAATTTAACAAACCCAAAGGGGGTTTTAGGCTTATTCTACAATCTCGGCCCTTGTCGCAAAACCTACCTCGACATTTTGGCAACTTCACTGGGGAGTCAAGCAGCTAAGGAAGGAGAAATCAAGCCTCCCAAGTAAAAAACCAACGTACCTCCTACACTGTTGCTCCATCTCAAGGAGCAGTTGCTGATGATTCTTCTTTAAGGGAAGTACGTCTTGATGGGGAGGTTGAACAAGCCCCTCTACGAATAAAGGTATTATTTGAAATGATGCAAATCATGTAGCAAAACTGACCAACCTCGCTCAAGCTATTCAGTGCATTGAAGAATCCAACAAGGCTTGCAATAAGGAGAATCCACAGCGAAAGGAGCTCGCACCTGAAAAGGATCAAAATGAAAAAGGTGGCTGACAATGGCAAAAGACTCAACAAGACAAAGCCAACAAGGTTCTTGATACTGATAATGATCCTTAATATGTCACACTTGCTGACGTAGCAAAGTTCATTGAAAGGGAACAAGTGAAAATCTCCAAGGTGCCAAGGCAATTCGTTCGTCAACCTCCCTATCTGTCTAAGCTGTTGCACAAACCATACTCTCAAAATTATGAAGTTCCCACATTCTCAATCTATGATGGATGACAAGGAAATGCTCTTGAGCATGTAAGCAAGTTCGTAGATACTACGGGCCCACACGCTGGTGATTAGGAGTTATGCCTTTGTGAGTTTTCCTAGTCACTCTCTAACAAGGCTTATTCATGGTACATCACAATCCCAGCTGGATCGATCAACTCATGGAAGGACATGGTGGAGTGCTTTTGTGGAAAGTACTACCAAGAGCAAGAAGAGGTTACTTTGATTGGGCTACACAACACTAAGCAAAGGACCGACAAAGATTTACTCAATTACATACAGCGATTCCGAGATACAACCCTTGAATTCCATGTGAAGTATAAGGAGCATGAGTTGGTTGAAATTTGCATTGAAAATATGTTTTCTGAATACAAAATTCACCATGAGAATTTAAAGATCAAACAAATTGCTCCATTCCTCAAAAAGGCCCACAAAACTGCAACATCTTGGAAGAAAAACGAGAGATCTTGGAAGACAAGTGAACGGCCAAAGATTGACACGAGGAATGCTCCCCAAGCGCTTTTAGTGGTTGCCAATGAGCCTGCTAGCAAGAAGAAGCGCGAGAAAGGCAAGGCAGTCAATGAATATCCATCCATATCTTGCACGTCAGAGAAGCTGAGTGTCATCCTTGATCGATGGATTGCAGACAGAGTGATAAAACTATACAAGATTGATAAAGAGCCAACTGAGAAAGACAAGAAACATTCGCACTTCTATCACTACCACATATATGTTCATCACCCAACTGTAGAATGTCGCTACATACAAAGGATGTTTAATGAGAAATCGGCAGACGACACTCTCGAAGTAGGCCGTGGCACTTAAGGCGTACAAAGAAATCCTCTACCTCATCATGACAAGGGAAAGGGGATAGTCGTCGTGGTCAAACATGCTGGCGACGAGGAGGAAGATCCCATGATGTCCGTTATGCTAACTCCAGCAATTGAATAAATAAACAATTGAATTGGATTCGATTCGATTGGATGGTACCAATGAAATCTAGTGCATTCCATTAAGACGCTACAAAGGAGTCCCACGCTTCGTTCACTACCAATTGGGTCTAACTCTCGAGGCTAAAACAACAACAACAGAAGCCATAGTTGGCATTGCGTCCTCATCTAGATCCCATTGTTTTACAGTAGAAGCTCATGCAAGTCAAGCCTTTCTAAAGACAACCAATGCGGTCAACTTCACCAATGAGGACATGGAAGTCCCATACCCCGATCATAAGAGGTCGATGTATGTCTCAACAATGATAAATGAAGTTCATGTGAGGAGAGCCCTTGTGGACACCTGCTCATCCCTCAACGTTGTACCATTACGTACTTTTGTCGCAATGGGTATTTCCCAAAGAAAAATACAAGGATTGCCAATGGAAATTACAGGATTTGGAGGAGGATGCAAACATACCATTTGACATATTCGGCTAGTACTAAAAGTCAAACCACTTATTGAGCTCACCAAGTTCCACGTCCTCGATTCTTCTGTGTCCTACCATGTGTTATTAGAAAAGCCATGGCTACACAAGCACAAGCTTGTATCGTCTACCTACCATTAATGAGTGAAGGGACGCTTACACATAAAACCAATTCGTATCCCAGACAATCGCACTCCCTTCGACCAATCGAAGGCTCATTATCTAGAAACGGCCTTCTATGATCAATTGACCATAAGTGGGGAGGAAACGATTGCAAAGCCCATAGGCACCCTTTTTCCTAGTTGGGAGGATATTAAAGGAGTGTCTGAAGTTGACTTGTGAGATCTCCTTGAAAAGAGGAAGAAATGCGAAGAGCGAAAAGGAGACCCACGACATTCCAAGATGTGAGAAGGTTCAGCTGCCTAATGGTTGCACCAATTATCGCTTATGAAGGCACACTGAGCTTGAATGTGCTAAGCAAAAGGGCCCCGGACCAACATAAGGGGGTTGTTCATCCTCCTGCTGTATGTTAGAAGAAACCTCTGATCCAACTTAAAAAGAAGTGGTATCACAGGAACTGTTAACCACGCCTAAGTTGTCACCAACCATTAATGAACTTTAAACTATCAATTTCAGTGATGATCATAATATATAGCTTCCTATCTCCATCAATCTCTTGCTCACGCCATCGGAGAAAAAGGAATTAGTTTCTTTGCTAAAAGAGTATCGCGATGTGTTCACATGGTAGTACGAAGAAATGCCAGGTCTAGATCTTAGAATGGTGGCTCATGCTCTTAACATTGAATCAGGGGTTATACTAGTGGTGCAACCAAGAAAGATTGTTCATTCCAACATCGAAGTTCAAATAGTTCAAGAAATTAAAAAGTTGTTAGCAAAAGGATTTATCAAGCCTATTAAACACCCGCAGTGGCTCTCAAACATAGTTCCCGTAAAGAAAGGGAATGTAAAAATAAGATGTTGTGTCGACTTTCGAGACTTGAACAAGATTTTCCCAAAAGACGAGTTTCATCTCCCTAATATGGACTAGCTTATTGACTCAGCCATGGGTCATGAGATGTTCTCCTTCATGGATGGTTTTAGCGGCTACTATCAAATCAAAATGGCACCAAGAGACGCAACAAAGACCGCGTTTTGTACTCCTATTAGGAATTTCTACTATACCATGATGCCATTTGGGCTTAAGAATGCAGGTGCCACGTATCAAAAAGCAAAGACCGCTATCTTCCACAACATAATGCATTGGGAACTTGAGGACTATGTGACTATGTTAATGATGCAATCATAAAGTAAAAACTAGAGAGAGTCATGTGGAAACCCTCAAGAAAGTTTTTGAGAGGTTTCATTGTTATAACCTGAGCATGAATCCTTTGAAGTGTGCATTTTGAGTGACAACTAGAAAATTCCTAGGATTCCTTGTTTAGCAAAGAGGAATTGATGTGGACCCATTGAAAGTGAAAGCCATAGTCACGATGAAACCCTTGACATCGGTCAAAGAATTGAAGTCTTTCATAAGGAAGCTCTCTTACATTTGGAGGTTCATACTAGGGCTAGCAGCGACAATCGCTCCATTTACTCCACTATTGAAGAAAGGTGTAAAATTTCGATAGACCAATGAGCACCAGCTAGCTTTTCACAAATTACAAGAGATGATGACCAACCTACCCACTGTTAAGGCGCCAACACTGAGCATACCACAACGACTATATCTTGCCTCGAATGATAAGGCTGTTGGAGCTCTAATCTCACAGGAAGGTGAAGATGGTACCGAACAACCTATATACTACATGAGTAAAGCCCTTAGAGACGCAGAAACTCATTATCCAATAGTTGAACACACTTGTCTATCTTTGATATATGCAACGCAAAAATTGCGACATTATCTCTTAGCCCGCATGGTGCACCTAATGACGAAGTCCAACCCGATAAGGACGTTCTTGCAAAGGCCCGTCCTCTTGGGTAGGCTAGCTCAGT
The DNA here is from genome assembly GCA_032727855.1 of Quercus ilex subsp. ballota. Taxonomy (NCBI): domain Eukaryota; kingdom Viridiplantae; phylum Streptophyta; class Magnoliopsida; order Fagales; family Fagaceae; genus Quercus; species Quercus ilex. The sequence goes on along the minus strand of CM064910.1, from coordinate 30,960,646 downwards.
GGTTACTCCAATTCTTTGAATATCATGTCCATCATACCAAGGGCAGTTAAGGGTCAAGCAATAGCGGAGCTTTTAGCCCAATTCTCCGGAGAAGACATCTCAAAAATCACGGATGTAGTGCTTAGAGAAGTCATAGAGGTGGCATGCCTAGAAGTGAATATATGTCTATGGGAGATGACATTTGACGGATCTTCCATTTCCACTAGTGGAGGAGATGGTATTGCCTTAGACAAGGAGGAAAACGAAGCCCTATCCATGTCTTTCAAGTTGGATTTCCTTTGTTCTAATAATGCAGTGGAATATGTAGCATATCTTATCGGCCTAGCAAATAGCGTGAGAAATGGGAATTAAGAGGCTCAAGGTGTGGGGAGACTCAAACCTTGTAGTGAGTCAAGCAAAGGGTGATTTCTCTCTTAAAGAACCCTCATTGGCCCCGTATCGAGAGATGGCTCAGATATTGGAGGACCACTTCAATAAGCTGACCATAGAACACACACAAAGATCTAACAACCACCATGCTGATGCCTTAGCCATACTCAAGTCCAAGATCATGTTCGAAGGGTAAAGTGCTAAAGTCACCATTCTTAAAAGAAGCATCCTCATTACGCAACTCTTGTAAGAGAGTTTAAAAAAAGGACCACAAGAGCTGAAGATTGGTGAGCACCTTTGAGAAATGCCTTATTGGAATCGGGGCAAGAAATTGATGCTAAACAACTCCAAGACTATACGCTTATTGTTGGTGAGCTTTATAGATACTACCTGGAAGAGTGTTGGCAAGGTGTGTAAACCTGGAAGAAGCAGCAAAGAGGTTGAGTAAGGTCCATGAGAGGACCTGTTACGCCAAGAATGAAATCCCCATCTATTGACACCTCCAACACTTAAGTTATTTTTGGCCAGTTATGAAAACCTAAGCAAACGAAATGCAAAGTCATTGTCCAAAATGCTAACATGTGTTCAATAAGGTAGAGTCATACACTATCTTCTAGACAATTGATTGGAGAACTCCATTTTTGGAATTCAGCTTGGAAGGAGTCTTACCTATTGATAAGAAAGTAGCTTTTTATCTCAAGAAGCTGGCCAAGCGCTACTTTGCTAAAGGAGGGATCTTGTTTCGTAAAGGATACAATGGTGAGCCACTGAGATGTTTGGGTCTCACAGATTCGCAAGCTGTAATGAAAGAAGTACATGGTAGTGAGTGTGGAGAACTCCACAAACGACTCTTATTAGTAGGGCATTATTGGTCTTCAATGAAAAAGGACACCATTGAGTTCATTAAATGTTGCCACACCTGTTAAACATATGCAAACCTCATCCATACCCATCCCATGAGCTTACAAAACATGAGCACACCATGGCCTTTCCACACCTGGGGGTTTGATCTTATCGGCCCCGTCCATTTGCCATCAAATGGTTACATTTGGATCCTTGTCGCCACTAAATATTTTACAAAGTGGGTGGAAACTATTCCACTCAAGAGAGCAATAGGAGTGACTAAGACCAATTTCACCAAAGAACACATCCTCTGCTGTTTTGGAATTCTATACAAAATTGCGAGTGACAATGTAACTCCGTTCATAAACAAAGATGTTCGAGCAATCACCGAGTATTACAAAATCAAACATCGAAGGTCTACCCCTTACTACCCTCAAGGGAATGGACAAGCGGAAGCAACCAATAGGGTCTTGTTAGGAATTCTTAATAACATGGTGTTTGACTACGTTGGAGGTTGGAATATGTATCTTCTCGATACACTTTGGGCTTACAGAAGCTCCACCAAAATGGCGACTGGCTTTTTGCCATTTTCTTTGGTATATGGAACCGAGACCATCTTATTGGTGGAGTTAATGGTGCCATCAACCCGCACGTTGCAGGGCCAAGAACTTGAAACGGTTGCAGATATGTGCATTGAGGCACGGATGGTGGACTTAGAAACTATGGATGAAACACGTGACATCGCACGTGAGAGGGTGCGGTGATACCAACAGCGAATGAACAACATGTATGAGCAGAATGTGCATGAAAGAATCTTTAAGGAAGGCCAACTCGTCCTTTAAGGCAAAGAACACCATCTCACTTTTGTGGTTGGGTGTCATTCACCATGTGATTTGCATTTTAGTTTGTTATCTTGCACTTTCTCTAGGGGGACATGATGCATGAGCGTAACGAATTAATGAGAATGCCCACTTTTGCACATAAAAAAAATGGCATCATTACATTCTTGTTTTGCTATCTTCCTTTTTCTAAAAGAAATTATATATATATATATATATATATATATATATGCACATTCCTCTAGAGTGCATGAATCATTTTGTTCAAACGAAAAACCTTACGAGGCCATAAGGGAGCCCATGAAACACCATCAAGGCAAGACCCCTACATGCGAGACCACTATGCTCTTAAGAAGGTACGGAAAGTCAGATGGGTACCCCTTCAATGACAAGCCTTACAAAGCAGTACGAAAGTCAATGAAGTAATTCTATGACAAAACCCTCATTTGCAAGAGGGAGCCTGATATTTGCTCAAAGGTAAGCCTTACAAAGATGTAAGGGTACTAACAAAACAAAAAAAAAAAGCGTGATGACACGCTTTCATACCCAAAGCCTTGCAAAATAGCAAGTGGGCTTATGAGTGAAAGCTCGTGTCACACACTCAGACACTACAAACTAACACACAACACATTTATTAAGCAATGGCTAGTTGATACTCCGATAGAGCTGCTAAGTGTGAAGATATAGGTTGTGCCACAACCCACCATAAGTAAGGATGGTAGGTGTGCTATCTAACTATAAATATAGGTAAACAAAGCCATCCTCCTACACAATGGAAAACTGGCATGATCTGCAATGCACAGAAATACGATCCACACATGTAGGATACCAGAAAACAGCAGCATGGTGGCCTTGCACACTATACAGGGGAGCCAACTACTAAATGGCAAGCCAAACGTCACGGTATATGAGCCACTATCTATGGACGCAAATTATACTGCAAATTATACTCACAGATAGGACGCAAAAATAATGCACATAGTTAAAAAGGGTACGAGAAGAGCCAAATTATCCTTTGAAGGTCACAATAGTCAAGCACCATGCTTATAGATGTTTCCTCTAAGGGTGGAACGAGGATAAGCTAACTACCCGACTAATCATGGCTTGCTTCTAAATAGCAATACATAACCTGCCAACATATATGATCTCATAATCCAAGCACGCACGTGACTCAAAGGAAGGTACAAAACCATTTTAAATTGAGTGTTAAAATAGATGCATACACACCCATAAAGCATGAACAAACTTTCAAAGCTAAGTGCGAAAACGCGTTTGATAATATGTTTTGCATATAATATGTTTAGATGCAAAATTTGGATTGCATTAACCATGACAGGTCAATCTGGGTGAAATACCAAATACAGAACCAAAAAAGGTTGTCCAGTACATGTACAACCTAAAACAAAAGATGACATGGGGCATCTCCATACATAAGAGCCAAACAATGTCCAAGCATTTTTCCTACAAGATGCATCTATGTCGTCAAAAATAAAATACATATAATAAGGGAACGAAGGAAGTTCAAAGTAGGCTGTGAATTGCATTGTTATCCAAGATGATGATATTTGGAACACCTCTTTACAATTGGATCATCTCTGACTTCAGTATTGCAAGCTCTGCTTCCAATTCGAATATCCGACGTAAAACAAATGCCAATCGAGTCTTCATGTCTCTACAAAACCACGATGTGGTAATATCTTGAAGATAACGGAGAACAAAGGAAACTTCTAAACCAGCCTTATGTAAGTCTCTCATAGCATCCCTCCACTCAAACAATCGCTCTTCAGTCAAGGCAGTCATCTTAGTTTCTTGCATATTCATAAGCAATACAGCCAAGATCCTTAATAAAGGGTTCTCGACAATTGAACCAACTATCAGCTCTACGATGAAATCATTATGTCTGGTTCGTAGATGTTCCAACAATGGAATGCTCTCTGAAGGGACTAAGAACCTATGGATGAGAGTGCTTGGGCCTACGAAGTTGTAAAAATAAGAAACCTCACGCTCATTATTTCTGTCTTGTTCGAACCTGTCCAAGAAAGTTTCGATATTTTCCCTAATAGAATTGAGAATTGAGAATCTAGGCTTAACTTGGGATTCTGGTGCAATGGTGGCATCAACTAGTGTCTCGATGTCCATTCCAAGGGTAACTTGAACTTGTAGGTAAACGGCATAAAGATTGGTCAAAATGTATGTATGAGCTAAAAAAAAAACATACATACATACATACATACATATATATATATATATATATATATAGGAATGCGCACACCTCTTGAGGCATTAAAATACTCATTGAGGTTTCCGCGATCGAAAGTTCCGTATTAGTCACATCCCTAACAACGTCAATGCCCTCACTTACATCCAAATTCCCCAACATGCAGAAGTCACATGGTATGTTCAATAGGGCAGAAGCATAAAGCTATAAAAAAAATTTTAAAAAGACATGAAGGAGTGGGAAAGGAAGTTTTATTATGAATCTCACTTTGGTTCCAACTGAACTTTCACTTGTACCATCGCAACTTTCCTTAGTAAATGGAGTGTCTTAAAATATGAGGGTGGCAATCCCTTTTTGTTAAAAAAAAAAAAAATAGGGTGGAATGGAAACAAGCAAAGGAAATAACTCATTGAGGGCATCTTACTGCAAGCGTCAACTGAAGACCTTTGCTCTATGGCAATGAAGGGAGAGGTAGCAGTAACAGGTACCGCAACATTCTCACAATCGTCTGACAAGTCATCTTCAAACGAATCTAGAATGTTCATTCTTCTTTCAACGACCATAGGAGAAGAAGAAGCCTAAAAAAGAAAAAAAAGGGGGAAGGAAGGGAGGTGATTTTAGTGCAGTTGAGTGATAGTTAAAAAAATAAAAAATAAAAATAATAATGAAAAAGAAAAGAAAAGGGGCGAACCTAGATATCAGAAACCTCAGGTCCAGGCATGGCGCACATTGTGAGAACATAGGTTAGGGGAGCAAGAGCATCATCCTTCATGGCAAGAAAGGCTAACACCGTGCGTGGTAAAACCCTTGAGCCCACAGCTACTGAGGAGCAAACTTTTTTAGGTAAAGGAGGGGGAAGGACAAAGGCGATGACAGAAGTTTTTGGTCTTTTCCTCTTGACTGGGGGCTTAGCATTCAAGGTCTCACCATGCACTAACGGAACAGGGACGTGAACTTTAGCCATGGGCTCATCTTTTTTCCAAGATTCAGGAACTTCACCTACGGGTCATCATGCCAAGCCACAAAACCTGTTTTCTCTTTCGTAAAATATGCAATCAAGCCACAACTAAATTTTGTATGGTGTGACCTATTAGTAGGTACGAAAGGAGGAAAAGGAAAAATGCATTCATTTCCACCAACTGCTGTGTAATCATTGAACCCAAATGACTATTTCATTCCAATATTGACAAGCCGTATAAGTAAGAACCTCAACTTTTGAGCTGTCAGGAACCATTGCTAGCGGAGGTGTCTTGTTTAAACGAAAACACCTAGTTTGTAGAACGAATGCAGTCATAGAATGCTCATGATCAAAGACCATTAGGTTCTCACTGGATACACCCTAGTCATACCTAAACTGGCATCTAACTCTGTGTGAGTTATATCGTGCCCAAGAACTTGAGGGACCACAAGGAAATAACCAAAGTGGAGTACGAGCCAACAGAGAACTAAATGCACTCATATCACATTCAACATCTTCATCCAATGGTGCTAACAAAAAACCATCGGCAACATAAACATATGGATGCCAAATAAAGTCAGCCTCCCTATCTATTAACTTGACCCAAGATAGAGAAGGATATTTAACTCCTATCCACTTAAGAATGATGGGAGGAGCTTCGTGGAATTTTTATAAAAAATCAAACTAGTTGTTCTTAGGACTTGGTGGATAGCACTTGTGAACAGCTGTGATGGAACTAGAGTATGCTACAAGAGGGAGAGCACATTCCCACACCCAAACTTGCAGTAATGCTAAGTTCAAATGGGTTACCACGACATAATATAGTGATCCCTCCATTTCAGAAGTATGAAGAGTATCCAAATGGTTATACAAGTTACTCAAACACATGGCACCGACAACGAGAGATTCACCACGAGCCAATAGTACAGCTAAAGGAAACAAGTATGCTTTTACGTTATCAAGGGGTGACTCAGTTAACACATAGCGACTCAACCAATAAACCACAAAAGTAGCGCGGCGGACAAGGGTTCCCTCAAAGTTTTCAAAATATCGTACCCATGCAGCAAATCAAGAATGCTTATTACATGGAGGAGCATCGCAGCCACCATAACCCTTTTACAATTGTTCAATGATATCCTCACTTCCTTCGACTAACACAATTGGCCACAGCTGCTTGCAATCCTCCAACAGCAACAATACAATTTTTTCTACATCCTCTAAAGTGACAATAGCCTCACCCCAAGCGAAAAAGAATGTGTGGGCTATTGGGCTTCATCTATAAACTAAACATTGCAACCTAACAATATCTTTTTCATGTTCAGATCGCGGGCCACCAACACACTATTGTAAATTTGAGACCGCATCAATAAATTCACAAACTCGACATCTTGCAATTCCTTATCGACCCAACAGTCCCAATCAATAGAGTGACTGCATTCCATACTAAAAATGATAGGAACGAGGAGTACCTCTTGGCGACGAAGTCAAAGCTCTATCACGTCATCCAGTGGCAGAAGATCAAACTCATCTAAATCCACAATGTTAGAACCAATTTCCATTTTTCCTCATTCGGAGTCATGGGATCGAGTGGCAATGTGAATAGGAAAGGCAAGGTTGTCGTGACCCATGGATCGCAAAGCGGTCTCAACAGCAAATTGTCAACCGTTGACCCACCAGACAACAGCGAAGAACCACCACTATCCTTGGTCTGTGATCATTTTGAACTGTAATTGCTGCCCTTGGAGCATGACCATTTTCAACCCATTTGGCTTTAATCGTACGGTAGAAGGAGGAAAAAAAAAATAAAACCATGGAAAGGGTCAGCCTCTTCACTCTCTCTCTTATACTCCTTCCTTCTTGATCTTCTTCTTTCCTCACTAGTCAATCATGGTGATGGAAAATTGAATGGGAGTGTCCAACACAGTGAAATGGAGACACAGTTCAGCGGAAAAGAGAAATGAGTAAAGACAGGGAAGTGAGAAGTCTGTGTTTCTCTTTCTAATATGAGCCTAACCTTGGTAGGTACAAACAAGTGGTGTGGGAGACCCCTCTTTTATGAGGGTTTGACTTTGACACGCCTTTTATTTAAAGAAAAGAAGTAGAGTGAAGACAAAAGGAAGAAAAGGAAAAGGCGTGGACCAAAAAAATAAAAATAAAAGAGAGAGTGAGACAAATATATGTATGTGTATAAGACAATAATAATGGTGGCAGTAACAACAAAAGATGAAAAAGAAGAATATAAGAAAAATGCGTAGGCAATGTACTAGTCCATGCAATATATGAAGATTTAATGGGTCATGTTGTTAGCACATGTGGGCCCATACTATGATTCAACAATTATTTAGAGCTCGCGAGGATTCTGTAAAGTTTACACACATGCCGCAAGCGCCACTCGTGCGAGGGGGGCTAATGTTAATAGTTATTTTTGCGAAAAATTTTATGGTTCAACAAAACAGCTAAGCTTAATTGCTTAGTGGATCTGATCAATGTGTCTTATCAGTTGTATTTTGCTTTTTTGCATGGCCCAAGCCCATGCAAACAACTAGGAAATTGAGTAAGAATGGTTTAGTAGGTTTGGGTTAGTTCCTATCGAACCATTTACATGAGCCTTGTCCATATGTGCCATAAAGCAGGCTAGGGACGTTGGGGGCACTTAGGGCCCATGAAGGAGGTCTAATACCCAAAATTTTCACCCCAGAATTAGCTCCATGCTCTGGCTGACTGTGCCCTTAATTTTCGACCCAGCTCCATTTTCCACACCAAAGCATGACTAACTCTAAAAAGCTAAATAGCCTAGCCCACTCAACCACCCAAATGTAGTTTTCCAAGGGCCTACAAAGACCAGAAATAGTAACCACATAGAGGAACCAACTTTGTTTCCAATATCATGTAAAAAGCAACCAAACCCTCTCTTAAGCATAAAACAAAATACACCAAATCATAGAAATAGCACTTGAAAGGTCCAAAGCCTTCTTCCTAACTAAAAACTAGTCACAAGCATCCCCCAAAACTTGATATAAATATTCATCACTAGCCCACAAGATAAGCATAATGTTTCCCTACAAACCCAAAACTTTGATATAAAAGCTCGATTAGCCACCAAGTGTTGGGACGATTCGGAAGCTTGAGGGTGGAAATACTAGTATAGGGGAACTCTCCCTTTCTTACTCGAGACCTCTCTTAATTTCCCCCTCTCGCTGACTGTGGGTTTAGATTTTGGACTTACATATATTTCTACACTTTCTTATGTTTCTGTTTGTTTTGGTGTCTCATTTCACAAAGCACCATTTACATTTGTGTACTACGTATTGCAAATTTTGGGCTTGACTTTCCAATAATAGATGAATTTAACAAACCCAAGGGGGCATTTGGGCTCATTCTAGTCTTGGCCCTTGTTGCAAAACCTACCTCGATAGTTTGTAAGACATGTAAGGTTCAAATCTCCCCTCCTTTTTAACCCCGTTAGAACTAACGAATTATCAATATATATATCATAAACATTATTGTCGCAAACCTAGTAAAAGGAGTAAATTAATTTATATGAAACATGACATAAAATATATACATGCTTTTTCATTTATAAATTTCTTTTATTGATACAAATAATCATTGAGACAAGATTCTAATTAACTTCCAACACAACCAAAAAAATATATGGATATTTTTTTTATGAGAACTTAAGGGTTCTTTTAGTTTGAGTGGCAGAAAAGTGAAAAGAAAGAAAATTGGGAGGGGATGGAAAAGTGGGGGATAGAAAATATTTTAATTTTCTCTCAGTGTATTTGGTTGGGAGGGTGAAAAAAGAGAAGAAAATACACAAAATAGTAGAGATGTGTGGTACTTGGTTGGTTGAAAGTGATAAAGAATTGGTTGGATGTGATAGGCGAGAGTTATTAATTAAGGCTTAATTTCGTAAAAGCAATAAACTAAACCCAACAACCAAGATTTCAGTAGTTTTTTCTCTCCAATTTGGAGAGATTTCTTTTTTGTGGGCTGGGGGAGAAAATACATGGGCTCCATCAAAATCGCTCCTATTATCCACCTTTATCAAACAACTCCAAAATTTATTTTCTCTACTCTATTTTCTATCCCTTCTATTTTTCCTCCAACCAAACAAGCCCTAAAGGTTAGTTTGATTGGGGGATAGAAAAGTGAGAGAATGATAGAAAATATAAAGCTTATTAAAAAGTGGAGGGATATAAGAAATTTTAGTTTTGCTTTGGAGCCCATTTGTTTAGGGAGATTGAAAAGTGGGAGAATAGAAAAGATGGGAGGGAATGGAAAAGTGGGAGGATATAAGAGATTTTAGTTTACCTCATTTGTGCTTGGTTGGATAGTTGTAAATATCGTACGATACGCAATACGTATCGTATCGTGTGAAAAAGTGTTGTATTGTTGATATGTATTGTAGGTGCTTATGAATAGGACAATACAGTTGTATGTATTGTATGTATCGGTTGTATTGGACAATACATAAACAATTAGCTTAATAGGCTTTTTAAACCAAAATTTCAGCCCAAATGTTTTTCAAGTTTAGCCCAAAAATGTTTTTCCATTTTTTTTATAAATAAATTGGGCTATTTTGGTGGTTTGGCCCCATACAAAAGCCTTATTAAATTTTATTTAAATATTTTCTTTAGCCCTAAAAAATTTGAACCACAATTAAGTTGATTAACCCACACCACACGGCCACATCCACATGTTTTTTATTCTGATATTTTCCTCTATATCTCAAGTTCTCAACTTTCCCAAAACCCTTTGGCTTCCTCTCTCTTTGTTTTCATCTTTTTAGCTTTTAGATCATCAACTTTCAAGAGATCTCTCATGAAGGGACCACAAGCTCCACAAGGACCACAAGCTTGTCTTTTTCTTCTATTCCTTTGCCTAACCCAAAAGACCCACACTCCCACATGCTACTAGAGCAAGACAACAACAACAACAAGTGCTACCTCACCTTCGGTCCACTGTGTGTGTAAGGTTAGTTTTTTTTTTTCTTAATAAATTTTTTTTATTAATTCTTTATACTAAAAAATTATTGTAATTATTTATTGTTATTAACCTATTATATTAGTAAATTTAGTTTAATATAGCTAAGTGTTTTATAAAAAATTTAGTTTAGTATAACTGAATATGTATCAATGTATGTATATGAGTGTTTATATATAAATATTTTATATTTATATATGTATTTTGTAATATTAATATTGATACTATGAATCTGTGATAGTGTGACTGTGATGCTGAATTTGTGTGCATAAAAGTTTTTGATTGACTATAAATTCATGTGTTCATATTTGTTTTTAGGTATATATAAAAAAATGGTGATAGGAGGAAAAGAAATAAGGAAAAAGATCACACTTGGGATCATTGTGTACTTATTAATGATGATAAGACAAGTAGACTTAAGCTTAAATATAATTATATCTCAAATAAATATTGGGGTGGAGTCATAAGAATGAAAAACCATCTGGCACATACTCATAAGGATGTTAAACCATGCTTAAAGGTGCTTAAAGATGTTAAAAATTATTTTGCCAAGCTTTTGGAAAACATTAAAAAAATATATATATATATGAGCAACTTGATGATGAGTTTGATGTTGAATGTCTTCAAGAAAATGAATTACAAAAGATTGGTGGTGATAATACAAAAAAGAGAACCATGGATGAGAATTTAAAAGGAAAATCAAATCCTAAACAAGTGACTTTACCTTCCTTGGTGAAAGATCGTACTGCAACTTGTTTGGCTATTTGTAGATTTTTTTATGCTTATGCTATTCCTTTTCATTTAGTTAAGGGCCCTTTGTTTAAAAAAATGATAGCTTCAGTTGCTAATTATGGCAAGGGATTGAAACTCCCTACTTATAATGAAACAAGGGTGACTTTCTTGAAAAAAGAGGTAAAAAAATATGCACTTCACATTGGATAAGTATAAAAATGAGTGGGAAAAAAAAAAAAAAAACAGGTTGCACTTTGATGTCAGATGGATGGACGGATAATAAAAGAGGGGTCTATCACAAACTTCCTTGTCAATAGTCCAAAGGGAACATTTTTTCTTAAATCTATTGACACCTCCGATATTTCCAAGAATGCTGAAAATTTATTTCAATTGCTTGATTACTTGATGCAAGAAATTGGAGAGAAGAATGTGGTAAAAGTAGTGACAGATAGTGCTTTTGCTTATGTTTTAGCTGGTGAAAAATTAATGGAAAAAAGATGTAATATCTTTTGGAATCCTTGTGCTGCCCATTGTATTGATTTGATGCTTCATGACATTGGTGATTTGCCTGTGCATGCAAATACTATAAAAAAAAGCAAAGAAGATCATTGTTTTTATTTACCGTCATATTTAGGTGCTTGATTTGATGAGAAAATATACAAAAGGGAGGGAATTGGCATGATAAGGTGTCACAAGATTTGCCACTGCCTACTTAACTTTGAAGAGTATATATAAAAAAAAATTGGACTAAGGTCTATGTTGGCATCTGAGGAATGGGCTAAGAGTTCCTATGCAAAGAAAAGTGATGGTATTAACGTCCAATTAAATATCTTGAGTGATCTAAAGTTTTGGCCTGTTATTAATTTTGCTTGAAATGTGTAATCCCTTTAATTAAAGTTTTAAGGCTTGTAGATAGTGGTGCAAAACCAGCAATGTGCTATATATATGGACCTATGGATAAAGCAAAAGAGCAAATTCGGAAAATTTTTAATGATGTGCAAAGGAGATATAGACCTATATTGAGAATTATTGAAACTAGATGGGAGCTTCAACTTCATAGGCCTTTACATGTAGCGGCTTATTTTCTAAATCCTAAGTAAATTTATTATTTGAATTGTTATATATTTTAATCTTAATCTTTATATTTTGTATGCATATTTATTTATAAGATATAAAATTGTGATAGGTTTCATTATGATCCCAACTTTACTGCAAGTGAAGAAGTGAGACTTGGACTATATTAAGTGATTGAAAGGATGTGTTCTACAATTTTGGAGAGGTGTAGGATTGATTTACAATTGGAGAAATTTGATAAAGCTGAGGGTTTGTTTGGAAAAGAAATGACTATACTTACAAGAACAAAGAAGTAGACAGGTAAGTGCTATTGTAATTATTATTATTATTGATTATCATCATCATCTTAATATAGCTTTTTATTTGTTGTTATTGTAATTATATTGTAGCCCTTTACAATTTCTCTTATTGGCAATATAGCATTGTGGTGGGAAAGTTATGGAATACATTGCAAAGAGTTTCAAAACTTAATAATACGTGTTTAAGCCTAAATTGTAGTGCAATGGGATGTAAAAGAAATTGGAGTACTTTTGATCATGTACACATTAAAAAAAGAAATTGTCTTGAGCAACAAAGAGTGAATGTTTTGGTGTTTGTAAACTATAATATTAATTTGGAGTTGAGACAAATAAAGAGAGAAGAGAATGGTGACTCATACGATCCAATTTGTCTATCAGATATGGAATCTGATGATGAATGGATTACCAAAAAGAAAGAACCTTGCTTGCCAAAAGATACTTCATGGATGGACATTCATGAATGTTTTGAAGTTAATGAGGAAGGATGTAGTAGAAAAAGAAAGAGAGGTATAGATTTATATTAAATTTAAATATTCTTTTCTATATTATGAATAAAATATTAATTTTGACAATATATATATATATATATATATATTTTGTTATTATTTTTATAGGTCCAAGAAATTTGAATGCCAAAAAGAAAAGTAAATAAAAAGTTATTGAAGTTGAAAAACCAGAAGAGATAGTGGATGTTGGAGATGATGAAGAAGATGTACAAGAAGATGTCAATGATAAAATGATTTTTCAAGATGATGAAGACGATAACTTCATTGACTTGGACTATGGAGATGATTTTGATTAGACAATGATGAATATGATTAGGAAAAAAAAGTATTTTGACTAATATAATATGTAGTGACTTTGAACTCTAATGAATTTGGATATGGATGTTTTTATCTTTTGGATATGGATGTTAAAAATATTTTTCCATTTGGTTTATTTGGTTAGCTTAGTCAAATACTATAACATAAGTGATAATTAAAGTAGTCATTATTTGCATATGTTTCAATTTTATAATAAATATATGTAAATGTATAATGTTTTATAAATTTTATATAGTGTTTGTGTATCTTACGATACATGATATGATACGATACATGATACATAAAAATGAAAAAACGATTCATGATTTGACAACTATGGGTTGGAGAGTGAAAAAGTAGAGGGATAGAAAATAGAGGTGGTATAAATTTACTTACATACCCTAATTACATAACTTTTTTTATTATAAATGTTTTATTAAAGAAATAAAGTATTGTTAGAGTAAATAAAGAAAGTAATTCAAATGTTCAAATGAAAGAGAAAAAAAGAAAGGCTGAAAAAAAAAATCACATTAGTTTTATTTAGGGGTGGGGGAAGGGGTAGATGGGTAACTTCAACCCAACTGCCTCTCTCTCTCTCTCTCTCTCTCTCTCTCTCTCTCTCTCTCTATATATATATATATATATATATATTGTGGGGGGAAGTGGGGGAGGGCTTGAAAAGTGGTGGGTTTTGAGAGAAAACAACCGAGTCCCACCATTTTCTCTACAACTAAACATCCCTCCCACCCAAAATCACTCATAACTTCTCTCCTTTATTTTTCAGCCTCCCTATTTTCACTCCAACCAAATGTAATCTTAGATCACAAACAAGCACCAGTGGGTGCAAAATTTTCTTTCTATTTTACAATACAAACCAACTTTTTCTATTTTACACAACCAATTTGCACAAACATCCGCATCAGATTATTTATAATACACCCTTTTTTATTTAAATAATACTTTCTCACCCTTTTTTTATTATTTCACTTACCCACGGCTCCACCACTTTACCCCACACACATTCCACCGAACACTCTCTCTCTGTCTTTTTCTTTTTCTCCTTTCTTCCTCTGCATTTTTTCTTCTTTGGCGTCCTCTTCTTTCTTTCTTATTCTTCTTCTTTCTTTTGCTATTCTTTCTTTCTTCTTATTCTTTTTCATTTCCAAAATTTTTTTCCCTGTCTCCCCTCATTTCTCTCTATCAAACCGGTGCTCTCTTCAAATATGGAAAAAAAAAAAAATCTCTCTACCAAGCCTCCATGGCTCAAAATACACTCACACTTTCTCTCTCATGGCGGCAGCAAGCATTCCATGGTAGTGGTGGCTTGGGTTTTTGGTTGATTTGTATTTTGCCAAATGGGTTTTCTGGTGTTTTATTTTGAGTCGATTTTAAGTTGAGTTTGTAATGATTTTTCATTAATTTGGGGTTGATTGTGTTTGGATTAAATTGATGTTGTAATGGGTTGGTTGTGGTGGTGGTGGTGGTTGGTTAGTTGTAATGGTTGGTGGATGTTGGTGGTGGTTGATGGTGGTTGGTTGTGATGTTGGGCAGATGTTGTGATTGTCTTCTTCTTCTTCTTCTTCTTCTTCTTGATATTGAAGAGACGGTGAGAAAGAGTTTGACTAGGCAAGGGAGAGGAGAGAGAAAAAAAAATCATATACAAAGTTACACTAACCGTGTATATATGCATGGTTATTGTAGCAATTTTGCATACATGCAAAGTTATGCAAAGTTTTACAAGCACTGATGCAAGTTATTTTATGCTATATTGTGCAAATTTTTGCACATTTTGTATTTTGCACCCACTGGTGCGGATGCTCTTAGTGTACGTTTGGCTCCAAATTAAAAAGTCAGTTTATTTTACTATTCAGCTTATTTTTGCTACTATTCATGAGTCTACTGCACTTTTTGGTACTATTCATGGGTCTCACTGTACTATTTCAGCTAACTTTTACCTTTATCTACAGTACTTTCAATAAAAAGTTTTCAATTTTAACAAAATAAGCGGATCCCAAATAGACCCTTAGAGTGTGTTTGGCAAAAATTAATTTTGCCAACTTATTTTACTATTCAACTTATTTTTTGTACTATTTAAGTATCTAACTGCACTTTTTAGTACTATTCATGGGTCTCACTGTACTATTTCAGCTAACTTTTACCTTTATTTTCAGTACTTTCAACAAAAAGTTTTCAATTTCAACAAAATAAGCGGGTCCCAAACAAACCCTTAGTGTGTTTGGTTGGAGGTGGAAGAGTGTGGAGGATAAAAAAATGAAGGGATGAAAGACTCTTTTGTTTCGTTAAGAAGAAAAATGAAATGATAAAAAAATGTAATTTATATAAATTAACTTCAATCCATATTACATAATATAAAAAATAATTTATTTGTAACTGTATGGTCAGTTTCTGGCGGCCCAAGCCCAAAGTATGGATTCAGCGCCCACTGAGCCCAAAACAATAAATTTTGTAGAGAGTGGGTGAAAGAGCTAGGCTAATAATGAGAGTAACAGTATCAAACAGCCACACCAATGGGAGAATTTGGATTAATATGTCCTCGGACTGATAGAAATGCCATGTCCGAAGAGGTGCCTTTCATTGATAATACAATATTACAATTCTTGGAGCTACAATAATCAAATATCTTCCTCTCTTTTTTCTCCCTCTCCCCTCAACTATCAAAGGCTTCCTTCCCTTATATAGTACTGCCTTCCTACATCTTCTCCGTCCACTTGTTCATCATCCAGGCGTCCACTTGAGTGCATGTCCCATCATCCCACTCTTAGCCTTATGTAAATGGTGGTAGCTGAGAAAGCACTGTTCAGGGGTCTTATCCACATAAATGCGGCCAGAAAGGTAGGTGCAGTGCATTAAATGTGGTGGCTGAAGTATGCCTCTTTGATATTTTTCTGTTCCCATTGTCTTTACGCGCGTCTAAGGTTCCTTTCTCTCTTAACACTTGTCAAGCAGGTCGCTTGAACCTCCCAAGCTCGTGTTGGATCAAACCTCTTCGGATCCGAGGACGTTGGACTGCTCGGACATATGAACATCTCCTCGGATAGTACACGTTCATCTCTAGGCATTCCCCTTTGACATGGGCCGGACTGAAGACCTTGACTCTTCGAACGAAAGGTGTTCCTCATTCAGGGCCTTGGGCCCAATAAGTTGGGTTGGGTTTTTATCCCCCCACAATAGCCCCTCAAAATTGTATTTTTTCATTCGTATCCGAAGAGAAAAAATAGAATTTTGACTTGCCATGGAGCAAAGGCCAGCAAACAGGTAGATTCGAACTGGCACGTGCATAAGTGTAGGAACTGTCGCTTCATTAATGCCGCTGCGGTTTCCTCATTTCCCAGGCGCTGCATTAATTGCACCAGGTGGCGCTTTGTCCTTCACATCCAATGGTAACTGACTAATCCAACGGTTGCGGTTTTTCTTCGAAATTTGGGCGGGAGTGCCCCTGACCCTTCGTTTGACCCCGTATAAAGCTTTAGAGGTTATTATTCCTTCTTCACTTTGCGAATCTTCAGACGTTCCAGAGAGAGACAAACGCGCCGCTCCGTCCAAACTTCTGAGTTGCTGCTTCCAGGTCTTCCCAGAGTCATCAAGAACCTTCCTACAAGCCCGAAATCTTCTTTCCGATTTGGTCCCGGTGAGTCATCGTTCATCAAGCCATTTAATTTTCTCTTCGGCCAACAGTTTCGTCTAAGCACCATGGGAAAGCTTGAGTACATGGTGGATACCCCTGAGCGACTAGAAGCATTTAGGGCCACGTATCGCGTACCTTCCAACGTGGGTGTGAGGTACTGCCCCCCAGAAAAGATTCTAACAGACCGGAAGACGGGAGAGGTGGTTATTCCCCTTATTGCCTTCAAAGAAGGGGGAATGACCATTCCCATGGGTCCTATCACCATTAGCTATCTCCGAAACCATAGGCTCACCCCCTGGCAGTGCGCACCCAACATGTTTAGGATTTTAGGGGCCATTGAGGACCTTAACCTTCACCTAGGATTAGGCCTCACCTGGCTCGACGTAGTACATCTGTACGAATGCCATAGCCAGCGAGACGCGGGATATTACCTGAAATCCCGGTCGGACGTGGTCAGGCTCATCTCTTGCCTCCCCAAATCCAACAAAGGGATGAAAGACGACTATGTGATCGTCTCGGGCGCATGGCATGACGGCCATCACTGCCCAACCAAGCATGGAAAGCTAGGTGGGCCATGTTAGATTTAGGCACATTAACTATAGGCCTAGGGTCCTCGTCCTTTAATCGTTTTTGGTTTCCTTTGTACTGCTATTTGCGAGTCTCTAACATAGCTTTGCTGTGCCTTGGAACAGATAAAAATTTCGTAGCTCCTCGGCTGAGTCTTACGAACGTTGCTGCCCTCAATTTCCTGTTGAGATCTGAGATTTTTGTGAGCGAAGACGGGCAGCTCCGATCAGCTCCTCTTATTCTGGGCTACACAGGAAATCCAAAGGGTTTCCAACCAGTCGGCAACGCAATTGTCCAAGGAGACCGCCGCCTTGCCCGTATTGACGTCGGTCAGAAGGGTTTTTTGGCGTCATATGATCTAGAGCCCGTACCACATCCACGCCCTCAAGCTATACCCCCTCTCGTCCAACCACTCCAGCAAGTCCCTCTCGGACAAGCAGTTGAAGGCGAAGGGGTCGGTTCTTCCACCTCCTCGCTAGAGGAACAGATAGATAGATTCCAGTTTGGGGGCGAGGGTTCAAGAGCCGATCGAGTGATAGAGGTTTCGGACGCTGAGGAGGATACCGACAAGCAATCGGGCATTCACCTTAACCTATTAGCTGCCCATTCTGAAGGCTCTTCGGACGACAATATGGACCTGAGGGTTTTGATGAAAGGCAGGGGGAAAAAACCCGAGCAGAAAGACGCTGGGTCGTCAAAAGTGGTAGTGACACTGCCTCCTGCGCCCACGCAAGTTCCTGACCCAAGTCTGAAGCCCATTCCGGACTTAAAGAAGAAAAGGCCCCTCGTTGAGGTTGGGGAAAAACAAAAGCTGCCAGACAAGGGGGCCAAGCAGCAGAAGTTGGCGGACAGCCGAGCCTATAGGGCATCATCCACTGAAAGCCGAGAAGAGGCTTTTGTGGCAAATGTACGCCGAGGGGGAGGACCGAGAATCTGGTCTCCCAAGTTGGAGCTGGAGGGCGCTCCAATTCTGTGGGATACCTCCCTCAGGAATTATGACGGAGGGAGGGCAGGCTATGTCGCCGAAGCCTTGCAGCAACCACTCCTCCTTCCCCACGACATGGAGTCCTACAGGCGCTTCAACCAGCAGGAACTCTTCATGTCTCTTAAGAGGGACTTGGCCATGGTAAGTGCACCCTTTATGAGTGTAAGTTTTACACTTGATTAGCCTCGTTTCTCTTCTTAACAGTGAAAGTGTTGCCATGCAGATTACTCAGCAAGTCTATGTGGCTGAGGGGTTGAACAAGGAGTCTTGGGTCAAAGCCCAAGCAGCAATCCAGTCCCAGCATGAAGCAGAGGCATCCCTTGGAAAGCTGAAGGAGGAGCATTCTCGGATCTCCGAGGAGCTTAAAGAGGCGATCTCCCAGAAGCGAAGCCTCGACGCTGGGCTTAAAAATGTTGAAAAACAGGTCGAGGAGCAGCGAAAACTGCTGAATGCCTCGGACGTTAATTTGGCGACCGAACGGGAGCTGGTGAAAGGACTCAGGGCCGAGCTGCAAAAGGCTAGGGATAACGCCAAAGCAGCCGAGCAAAAGGTTCAATTGGCCAAGGAGTCAATTGAAACCGAGAAGAAGGCAGCGTACCAGTTGGGGGCAGATGTGACAGCGCGAGAACTCACTGAGCAGTTTGCCTCTGTTTGTCGCGAGTACTGCGACAAAACCTGGGAAAAAGCCTTGGACGCAGCTGGGGTACCCTCGGACTCTCCCTTGAGGCTACCTGGGAGCATCTACTATGATCCTGATATCCAAGAGATCCCAGGGGATGACCCCTCTGCCCCCCAGCCTCCTGAGGCTTCTGGGCCAAACCAGGCCGACCAGGCTCCTCCGTCCACTCTTGGTGCCAGCAAGGAAATTGGTCAGCCAGGCGCTAATGATAACCCAGCTGAACCAGCCAAAGGAAAAGACCAAGGGTCAGGCGGAGAGAAAATTTCTTCTGAGCCCAAGGAAAAGCCTACTGAAACTACTGCTCGGACTAGCCAAGCCGCTGACCCCGTGCTTCCTCCAGCGAAAGAGTAGATATATAGGGTTTTTAAGAGCTTGTAGTCCTTTCTTTATTTAAGAACTTGTAGTATTTTCTTTCTTGTTTTGCTGACTAAGTACATACTTTTCGTTGAATGGAATGGCTCCCTATTTGTCTTTCGATGTTTTTGATACCTGCTTTATCACTTACTACTGTCGTACATACAATCATACACTGCAATTGTGACATGATAATATAAATAACTTGATTGATACATCATAATGGTGGTGTGAGTGATAAAAATTAAAATTGAAAAGGATAGGCCGAGGAGGAGTTATTGACGAGAAATGATTTGAATAAGTGCATACGCGAGTTTCGCATGTCCTTCCAAGTAAAACATAAGTTATTACCCCTTGGTTTCATGCTAAACGTAACGGATGAAGATATTTACAACTCAGAACCAATTTAAACTCAATCAAGAATTTTAGCACTAAAAAACCCCAGTAACAACAATTGCGCGCGGGGGGGGGGGGGTATCGACTAACCTGTCGCTTGGTTCAAGGATCCCGGGGTTTGACTGTATTCGCGGGTTAACTAACCCTAATCACCTGGTCCGAGGACTACATGCATGATTGGATTTAAGTTTAAACACTTGAGAACTGTAACTGAGTGCTAACTAACCCAAATCATCTGGTCCGAGGACTACAGGCATGATTGGATTTAAGTTTAAACACCATAGAACTGTAACTGAGTGCTAACTAACCCAAATCATCTGGTCCGAGGACTACAGGCATGATTGGATTTAAGTTTAAACACTAGAAATGTAACTGAGTGCTAACTAACCCAAATCATCTGGTCCGAGGACTACAGGCATGATTGGATTTAAGTTTAAACACTAGAAATGTAACTGAGTGCTAACTAACCCAAATCATCTGGTCCGAGGACTACAGGCGTGATTGGATTTAAGTTTAAACACTATAGAAATGTAACTGAGTGCTAACTAACCCAAATCATCTGGTCCGAGGACTACAGGCGTGATTGGATTTAAGTTTAAACACTATAGAAATGTAACTGAGTGCTAACTAACCCAAATCATCTGGTCCGAGGACTACAGGCATGATTGGATTTAAGTTTAAACACTAGAAATGTAACTGAGTGCTAACTAACCCAAATCATCTGGTCCGAGGACTACAGGCATGATTGGATTTAAGTTTAAACACTAGAAATGTATCTGAGTGCTAACTAACCCAAATCATCTGGTCCGAGGACTACAGGCATGATTGGATTTAAGTTTAAACACTTATGAGAATACTTTACGCAGAGAATTTACACGTCGGTTGAAGAAGAGACTTGGTCAATAAAAGTACCTCTTGAGATTATTTACATTCCATGGGCGCGGTATTACATGACCATCTAGGTCTTCTAAGAAATATGCCCCTATGCCTGCTCCTGAGGTAATACGATATGGACCTTCCCAATTGGGTCCAAGTTTTCCCCAAGCAGGGTTTTTTGCAGTGCCTACAACTTTCCTCAACACTAAATCACCAGGCTCTAGTGGCCTCAGCTTTACGTTAGAATCATAGCCTTGCCTGAGTTTCTGTTGATAATGTGCCAGCCGAACCATTGCATTCTCCCTTCTTTCCTCAATCAAATCTAAACTCCTCTGTAACTGCTCATCGTTATCGGCCGGACTGAATGAACTAGTTTTCATCGTTGGGAACCCGGTCTCCAAAGGAATGACGGCTTCAGCCCCATAGGTCATTGAGAAGGGTGTCTCCCCAGTAGATCTGCGAGGCGTAGTCCTGTAGGCCCAAAGTACGTGCGGCAGTTCGTCTACCCATTTGCCCTTTGCATCATCCAACCTCTTCTTTAAGCCATTTAGTATGACCTTGTTGATGGCTTCTGCCTGTCCATTACCCTGAGGATAGGCTGGAGTGGAGTATCTGTTCAAAATTCCCAGCTCACTGCAGTAGTTCCTAAATGCCCTGCTATCAAACTGCAAACCGTTGTCCGAGATGAGAGTGTGAGGAATTCCAAACCGGGTGACAATATTCTTCCACACGAATTTTTGCACATCAACGTCTCTGATATTGGCTAAGGGCTCAGCTTCAACCCATTTGGTAAAGTAGTCTGTTCCGACCAGGAGGTATTTCTTGTTTCCTGCAGCTTTGGGGAAGGGTCCCACAATATCCAAACCCCATTGGGCGAAAGGCCATGGGCTAGATAACGGATTAAGTTTTCCCCCTGGCTGGTGAATGTTTGGAGCGAAGCGCTGACATTGATCACACTTTTTAGCGTATTCGTGTGCCTCCTTTTGCATGTTAGGCCACCAATAGCCTTGGGTGAGGGCTCGGTGAGCCAAGGACCTGCCTCCAGTGTGGCTCCCACAGATTCCTTCGTGCAGCTCTTCTAGCAACGTCTCAGTTGCCTCGGGATGCATGCATAACAAGTATGGCCCCGAGTAGGAACGTCTGTAAAGTTTCTGGTCCTCGGATAACCAGAACTTAACCGCCTTCCTTCGAATTTTATCAGCTTCTCCCCTATCTTCAGGCAATACATCTTCTTTGAGAAATCTGACTAGAGGGTCCATCCAGCACGGCCCGGCTCTGACCTGGTGAACCTGAACTGCCCCTGACTTCGCCCCTATAGGCTTGTGCAGATCCTCGACGAGGATGACCCTTGGAAGGTCTTGTGCCGAAGAGGTGGCAAGCGTCGCTAGGGAGTCAGCATGTGAGTTGCCACTCCTGGGGATATGCAGCAAACTGAAAGAGTCGAACCCTGACTGTAGCTGTTTAACACGACCCAGGTACCCCTGCATTCTTTCGTCCTTTGCCTCGAACTCGCCTTGTACTTGTCCTACTACCAATCTTGAGTCCGAGAACAATTCCACGGACTTCCCCCCCATCTTATGGACCATAGTCATCCCCATCAATAGGGCCTCATACTCCGCCTCATTATTCGTTGCCGAGAAGCCCAGCCTCAATGACTTCTCGATGATGATTTTCTCGGGGGATATCAGTACCAGCCCAACTTCAGATCCTTTTTGGTTCGCCGCGCCATCAACGTACACTTCCCAATGGGAGGGATTCTGTTGGGAGACCAGGCCAACTGATTTTTCATCCATGCCTGACGTGGGCTTTACTTCTTCTAACTGGGGCTCCGTGAACTCAGCCACCAAATCTGCGAGGACCTGTCCCTTGACCGAGGTGCGGGGCATATATCTTATATCGAAAGCCCCCAAGATCGTACCCCACTTGGCAATCCGGCCGGTGTAGTCAGCACTTCGGAGTATAGCTTTGAGTGGGAGTTGTGTGAGAACGATGACCGTGTGGGCTTGGAAATAGTGGGGCAGCTTCCGTGTGCCCAGCACTACTGCCAGGATGGCCTTCTCCAGAGGCAAGTAGCGAATCTCGGCCTCATGTAGCGACTTGCTTACGTAATAAACAGGCCTTTGCACACCAGAATCTGATCGTATCAACACCAGGCTCACTGCACAGGGAGCTACAGCTATGTAGGCGAACAGTACTTCATCAGGCTCAGGACTGGACATGATAGGTGGCCGAGCCAAATAATCCTTGAGTTGCTGGAATGCAGAAGCACACTCCTCAGTCCATTCGAATCCCTTCCATTTGTTGAGTAGGGAGAAAAAGGGACGACACCTGTCTGCTGATCTAGAGATGAACCGATTGAGGGCAGCGGTCATTCCGGTTAGCTTCTGAACCTCCTTGGGGTTCCGAGGAGCTCGTAGATCGTGGATGGCCTTTATCTGATCGGGGTTGACTTCGATTCCTCTGTGCGTGACCATGTATCCTAAAAATTTTCCGGACCCTACCCCGAACGAGCACTTAGAAGCATTCAATCGTAGCTTGTATTTTCGTAGAATCCCGAAGGTAGTTTCAAGGTCCTTCACATGCTCAGCTATTACTTTGCTCTTCACCACCATGTCATCTATGTAAACCTCGATATTCTTGCCCAGCTGTGGCTCAAACATCCTCGTCATCATCCTCTGGTAGGTAGCTCCCGCGTTCTTCAAGCCAAACGGCATTACTTTATAGTGGTAGTTGCCAACAGGGGTGACAAATGCAGTCTTCTTCTGGTCATCCGGGGCTAATGGTATCTGGTGATAGCCTTGGAAGGCGTCTAGGAAGCTCATCCGAGGGTGGCCGACAGTGGCATCGACCAGCTGATCAATTTTTGGCATTGGGAACGGATCTTTGGGGCATGCCCTATTCAAATCCGTGAAGTCTACGCATACTCGCCACTTCCCACTCTTCTTCTTCACCACCACGGTGTTTGCCAGCCATTCGGGATAAAAAACTTCTTTGATAGCCCCGGCCACTTTGAGTTTCGCTACTTCGTCTCTTACTGCATCAGCATGCTCCTTGGACGGGTGTCGAATAGGCTGTTTCTTGGGGGTGATTAGTGGATTCACCTTCAAGTGGTGGCATATAAACTCCGGGTCTACCCCTGGGGCCTCGTAAGGACTCCAGGCAAACACGTCGAGATTTCGCTTAAGGAACTCTATCAGCTCTTCCTTCTCTTGAAGAGGAAGCTGAGATCCGACTTGAAAGAACCTATCAGGATCATCTCCAATGACCACTTTTGTTAGATCCTCACATCGAGTGCCTTCATCTGGTTCTTCAAAGGGCAACCCCCGAGACTGTAGTTGCTATGAATCCCTCCTGGCTGCGTCCGAGGACTCGGCTGTGGTCCTATGCTGAATGGCAGCTACCAAGCACTGACGAGCAACAGACTGGTCTCCTCGGATCTCACGTACCTGCCCTTCTGACGGATATTTAACCTTTTGGTGTAAAGTAGAGGGGACAGCCCCTAGTGCGTGAATCCAAGGTCTGCCCACGAGTGCCGTATAGGGCGAATATGCATCCACAACTATGAAATCCAACTCCACCACCTCGGAGCCAGACTGCACTGCTAAGCGTATCCGGCCTTTTGGAATGACAGGCCTTCCTTCAAAGCTCAAAAGGGGGGAATCGTACGGCGTCAGGTCCTGGGGCTTTAGGCCTAGCCCCTTGTAAAGGTCTGGGTACATTACCTCCACTGCACTGCCCTGGTCCACCATCACCCTCTTTACATCGTACCCTCCTATCCTGAGGGTGATAACTAGTGCATCATCATGGGGTTGGATGGTGCCAATCATGTCTTCGTCCGAGAATCCCATGACCAACGGGGCACCACACTTAGCTCTTTTAGGTCCTCGGCTTGACTCCCCTACGGGTGGCCGACCTACTGACATGATTTTCGATGGCAAGGATCCTGTTCTTCCTGGCGCGGCGAAGACGACGTTTATAGTCCCTAGCAGCGGCTTTGGGGGGTCATTTCCGCGTGGCCCTGGTCCCGTTTGCCCTCGGCCGCTGGAATGATGCAGGAGGTGTTTCAATTTACCGTCGCGGACCAGTTGGTCCAAGTGATCCCATAGGCTCCTGCAATCCTCCGTAGTATGCCCATGGTCTTGATGGTACTGGCAGTAGAGATTATAGTTGCGTTTCTCGGGGTTTCCTATCATCTTGTTCGGCCACCTAAAGAATGACTCGTTCTTGATCTTTTCCAGGACCTGGTGTACTGGCTCTTTGAACACGGTGTTAACCGGTTGAGGGTTCATCGATCCTGATTGCCCGGCAAAATCCCTCCGCGGTTTATTATAATTGTAACGGTCCGACCGCGAGTCTCTCCTCTCCTGAGAGATAATCTTGTCCTTTCCCTTACCCTACTGCTGATCTTCTTCAACCCTCTTATACTTCTCTATGCGGTCCATTAGCTGACGCACGTTTGTGACCGGTTTGCCAGATAGAGATGCCCTCAAACCGTGATCAGTAGGGAGGCCGAGCTTGAATGTGCTGAGGGCCATTGCATCATTGTTACCTTCTACCTCATTGAACATCTCCCAGTACCTGTCTGAATATGCCTTCAAGGATTCACCTTCCTGC
This sequence comes from Quercus ilex subsp. ballota, assembly GCA_032727855.1. Classification (NCBI taxonomy): domain Eukaryota; kingdom Viridiplantae; phylum Streptophyta; class Magnoliopsida; order Fagales; family Fagaceae; genus Quercus; species Quercus ilex. The sequence goes on along the minus strand of CM064910.1, from coordinate 30,935,408 downwards.
ATGAACAAGGATAGCAGGGAAGAGAAAGGTCTGGCCACTCTTCGGCATGTGACAAAACGGGAGCCAAATGCCTGAGTGAGCTCTTTGAAGGAGTTGATGGAGCCTGCTGTCAAGCCGTCGAACCATCTCATGGCCACAGGCCCCAGACTGGAAGGGAAAACCTTGCACATCAGGGCTTCGTCTCTGGCGTAAACAGCCATCCTTTGGTTAAAATGACTCACATGCTCCACGGGGTCAGTCTTACCATTATAGATGGTAAACGTTGGCTGGTTAAAGCGCCGAGGGAATCTAGCCTCCTCTATCCTGCGCGTGAAGGGCGACTTAGATATCTGGTTCAGAGCCCTGTTCATGGCATCGTTCTCCATGTCTTCGCGTGATGGACTCCTACATTGCCTCTTACGATGGGATTCTTCCTCATAAGTGTAGAACTCGCTGGCTGGCGTTTTGGATTTGTGCTGATAAGAGACATCCCGCTCATCATCAAGATCATCCTCAGAGTATGAGGAAGCCCGCCTCCTCTTTGCATGGCGCAGCTCTCTCTTTAACTTTTCTACTTCCAGTTGCAAGTCGCGGTTTTTCTTTGCATGGGACACATGACTTCCGCTCTGTGATTGGCCCGGGCTAAGGCGCACTGTGTGTACGCTACCTTCACGATTTTGTCTCCTCTCTAGGTTGGCAAAATGGTCCACGTGTTGGGATGCCCCGGATTCCGCTTGTTGTTCACCTTGTCCTGCCATCATCAACTGTTGCTTTCACTCTGGCACAAGCTCTTCCCACAGACGGCGCCAATTGTATGGTCAGTTTCTGGCGGCCCAAGCCCAAAGTATGGATTCAGCGCCCACTGAGCCCAAAACAATAAATTTTGTAGAGAGTGGGTGAAAGAGCTAGGCTAATAATGAGAGTAACAGTATCAAACAGCCACACCAATGGGAGAATTTGGATTAATATGTCCTCGGACTGATAGAAATGCCATGTCCGAAGAGGTGCCTTTCATTGATAATACAATATTACAATTCTTGGAGCTACAATAATCAAATATCTTCCTCTCTTTTTTCTCCCTCTCCCCTCAACTATCAGAGGCTTCCTTCCCTTATATAGTACTGCCTTCCTACATCTTCTCCGTCCACTTGTTCATCATCCAGGCGTCCACTTGAGTGCATGTCCCATCATCCCACTCTTAGCCTTATGTAAGTGGTGGTAGCTGAGAAAGCACTGTTCAGGGGTCTTATCCACATAAATGCGGCCAGAAAGGTAGGTGCAGTGCATTAAATGTGGTGGCTGAAGTATGCCTCTTTGATATTTTTCTATTCCCATTGTCTTTACGCGCGTCTAAGGTTCCTTTCTCTCTTAACACTTGTCAAGCAGGTCGCTTGAACCTCCCAAGCTCGTGTTGGATCAAACCTCTTCGGATCCGAGGACGTTGGACTGCTCGGACATATGAACATCTCCTCGGATAGTACACGTTCATCTCTAGGCATTCCCCTTTGACATGGGCCGGACTGAAGACCTTGACTCTTCGAACGAAAGGTGTTCCTCATTCAGGGCCTTGGGCCCAATAAGTTGGGTTGGGTTTTTATCCCCCCACAGTAACCATTAAAAAAAATTACTTATTATCAATTTAATTAATATAATAACATTTTATAAAAATTAATTAATTACCACCTATATTATATTATTTTTCTTTGTTATTATATTATATTATTTTTAATATAACAATCCACCATTTGATTTTTTTTTTTTTAAAGGCATAATTGATTTTTTGTCCTTAAAAGAAATCCTCACTTGATTAAAATAGAAAATGAGAAAACAACAACATTTAAGTAGAGGGAGTGAGGGTAGTTTTGGCATTTTCACATCTACCCTTTTCTTCCTCCATTTTCTCTCCTATAGTCTCTCTAATGGGGAGTTAGGATTTTGGTTGACTCACCCAAGCCCAACAAAGTCTCCTATATTTTCTCCTCCATTCAAACAACAATTTTTTTTTAAAATTTTCTCTCTTATTTTCCCCTTATCCTTTTCTATCCCCATAAAATTACCCAACCAAATGGGGCTAGTTTCCAATTGTCATGTTGCTAATAATTATGTATGCACCATATTTTCCCCTCATCCTTGAATGAAAATTTACTAAAAGGCAAGTATAATATTTTGTTGGAAAGTTTTTCTCCTCATCCTTTTCTATCCCCATAAAATTACCCAACCAAATGGGGCTAGTTTGCAATTGTCATGTTGCTAATAATTATGTATGCACCATATTTTCCACTCATCCTTAAATGAAAATTTACTATAAGGCAAGTATAATATTTTGTTGGAAAGTTGACCTTATTATTTCAAGATGTGTATCATTTCAAGATTTGTATATATTTAATAATATGACTGTGGGTTCTAGTTAGCTCAACTGGTAAAGTTTCTGATAGTTGTATAAGAGATCTGGGGTTCAATCCCTGCTTACACCAAAAACTGATTGGTGTATTGGTCTGATAATAAAGAGCTATTATCAGGAACAGACGTCATAGGTTGAAACTCTCTCAAAAAATAATAATAATAATATGACTTGTTATAATATAGGTTGAAATACCTTTTTGGTCTTTACATTTTAATCATATTCCCATTTTGGTCCATACTTTTAATTTTATCGCATTTAGATCCTAAAATAAAATTAAAAAAAAAAAAAAGATCTCGTTTTGGTCCCTACCTTCATCTCACTGACGAATATAGTCTACGTGGCAAATGGAGAGCATCGTTAGCCCACTAAATGCTGACGTGACTAT